>CM060952.1:166539839-166706568 GCA_030765055.1 Mantis religiosa
GTACTATTTCTTTTTGTTAGTGTCCATGTTTCTGATCCATAGATCAGAGTTGGTATTGCCATTGTTTTGCATAGTTTTATTATAGAGTCCTTTCTTGCTTTATTTTTTTAATGTTCTTTTTATTGTGCCTGTTATATAGTTATATTTATTTATTTTCTGTATTAGATCAGCTTCCCCTTGGTACGAGACATTACATCCTAAATACTTAAAGTGTGATTTCTGCTCAATTAGTATGTTATCTAAAACTATTTTTGATCTTACTGGATTAATTTCTTTAAGTGCCATGGTTTTGGATCTATTTGCTGATATTTTCATTCCATATTCTGTAGCAATTTTATCTAGACTATACAGCATGTTCTGCAGGTCATCTTCATTTGTGGCCATTATTATACAATCATATGCATACAACATAGTTTTCAATTTAGCTCCTGATACATTAATGCCTCCATTGACTTTATTCGACCAAATCCTTACTATTTCGTCAACATACAAATTAAAAAGTGCGGCTGATAAAAGGACAACCTTGTCTTTTATCAACAGCACTTTTTAATTTGTATGTTGACGAAATAGTAAGGATTTTTGCTTTTAAAATTCTATCTAATGGTCGCAATTGAAAAAAAAAGTGTTTACGGACATATGGTGCCGCCATATGCAGACCTTTAGGTGTCTTGAAATATACTCTACCCCGCTTTTGCCTGCAACTTTAAATTTAATTTAAGGCTCTATGAATAATAACCAGACTCATTGTATGTAGCAGTGGATAATAAAAGAACTGTGTTACGTATGATCCATCTGGTATTTTCTTTCTATGATAGCAGTGTTGTCTCCAGCAGATGTCCTCCGTGGTAAGGTCTAACATGCTAGCCTCTGGTTCCTCAGGCGGGAATCCGGCGGAGGGCACTGGATTTGTTTTCAGGTGTAAAAATGCATAGCATGGCTTCCCTCGGAAGGGAAGTAACTAGTGGTCACGTGTCGTCGTAGACTTAGGGCGCGTAAAAGAACCTAACGTCTGATAAAGAAGTCTCTGAGGAAACTTAAATGGTCTTTGACACCCAATATAAATTGGGACTTAGAGATGTTCTGCAGCTTAAGTGTCCAGAAATAAAAGCCCAGTTAAATCCAGTACATCAGATAAAACAGTCGTGCCATTGCTGCCAAGTCGCAACGATAAATAATTGCTTGTACATCAGAATGTAAAAGAAAAAGCTGACGTAATAAAAAACAAAAAGCTGTGCGTACGTCGTAAGTGTTGCATAAATATTGTCTGAGGCCGTAAGATAAGCACTCATACAAAGTAAGCATCTAATGAATGCTACTATGTACTCTGGCATGTTGCAACGCCGCATCCATAACGCGTGTAGTATTTTCTCAGCATAGGTCGCTTTGTGTATAACGAGCATTATGATTGCATGAGAGATGGCCTTGGTCTCTCATGGCGTTGCATGTAAATACGTGAAACTGCATTTGAACTAATCTACTGATGCAATGCTGTACAATCACAATCTGAATTCTTGGTCCTGCTATTGTAACGCAGTTGACAATGGTTCGTAAATAAGAGCACTGTGGTTCATTCTCTGTGAAACATTAAATGTTTATCGCCCACACTCACTGGAAAACGGAGTCATAAATGCGCTTTAACATCAATTATTGGTCAGATTCTAATTTGGAAACACTGTAAAGTCTTCCATTCAGTGCTTGATGAAGTTCAGAGACAACGAAGCCCCTGTTGAATTACAGGTTATTTCTAAAATCCATTGTCAAGAGGTGCAAAAATATCAGAGCACATTACTGCTGAACAGCATATGTAATCTTCCAAGAGAGAGAGAGGGGGAGAGAGAGAGAGGGGGGGGGGGGCTTTTTAAATTAATTACAGCATGCTCCATTACATGATTTGTAATGCTACATGCCTTGCTTTCAGGATCGTTAATTTTTGGTGTACATCAACTATTTAGTGATAAATTAGCATATTACTAACTTTTTGTGTAATCTATCAATTGGAATAGTTTTTAGAAAGTCCACATTGTATAATACTTCACTAATTTTTCTTTGTTTTCAGTCCACTTTCCAGGTTTCCTCATTTGACTCTCGCGGAACTTTTCCACTTCTTCCAATCTCGAACATTAAATAGTAGGTGATCCACAGTTTGATCTTGGACTCCACATCCGCAGATCGGACTGTTCCTTATATGGAAGCGGTAAAAGTATGACCAGATTCTACCTTGTCCAGTTATAAAAGTTGTGACAATTTCTGACAATGTAATAAAGCTGGACACAGAGGATGCAGAGGGTTACCATCTCCTGTAAGATTTCGTTATTCTCATACGCCAGATACCAATGGCATTAATGTCATTGCACGACGGATAGCGGACGGAACCATCGTACACTCACTTCAAATTGTAATCACTCTGTAGCATTGATTACGAACGTTGTTGTAGAACTGATTCATATTAGAAACTGTGAACTTGGCTAGAACAATTTGCGGAAATAACTTTTTAAAGGCATATATCACAAGTAGATTTGTGATATAAATTAACTTGTACTGCTCTTTCTCTTTTCATTATTTTTCCCTTTGAGATAGCACTGCAGATCGCATTCGCGCAACCACCTGATCTCTCTTCGGTCGCTGCTCGTGTCCTCCTCTCATAAGAAGACAGTGTTTTCCTGGCTGAAAAAAACAATAGAATATAACCATCAGGTATCGATTTTACCCTTGTGCTCGAGCGGCACTTCAGAGTTTTACACCTGGTCAAGGAAACTAGAATTTTGGAAACGTCCACCCTCGTCCCAATAAGAGTTCCCGACAGTTGGAAGGCCGAGATCACCTACAATACCTATGGAGCTCCTGCGATGGCTCCCTGGTTATGGAAGGAGAGTTCCAGGCCCTAGGTAGACCTCGACATTAAATTCCAACCAAACACGTTTTGTCACCGATAACATACCTTTCCTGAGATTCACCAGACTAACAGTAATGAGGTGATCGTCAACAAAATAGAACGCCTTTTATGTGCTGCAAATTTAGCCTATATCTGGAAAATATAAACATTAAGAACTTTTTGGAAATAGCTAATGTAATAGAAAAAATGATAGGAAAGTTTAATAAGCTCTGTTTTGGTAGCAAGTTTCCATCTATCCATCTTTTCCAGTTATATACAACGCAGTACTAATGAAGAAAGCACAAACAATTGTTACAAAAGAGGTAGATTAATTGATAAGCTGTATTACTGGACATGTTATCAATAGCCCTAGCTTTTGGATCGCTCACTTCTATATGTTTTATAAATTTTATTATATGCAAGAAACATATTTAATACACTTAAATGTGACTCAGCACCATTAAGCCCGCCTCGGTAGCTTAGATGGTAGTGTGTCTGCCTCACGTTCAAGAGGTCCCGAATTCGAATCTCGGTTAGGGTTAGTTACCTGGATAAGGTATTTTCCGGGATTTTCCCTTATCCTGACAGACGAATGTCGGGTAACTTTAAATTCCATGGACCCCACACTCAATTGAGCAACATTTCACCCATTCCATTCATCGGCCGATATGATTTAACGTTGGAGGACGTAAATTACATGTATACACACGAGGGTGTTCAATAAAGAATGATCATAATTTTTTTACGGATATAATTTTTCACACTAAAATTCAATCTTATTATATTCTGTTAGCTTAATGTGAAGCAAACACGCCGTAGTAGTTCATTGTTGGTACTCCTGGTTCCCGCATGTGAGAACCAGGCAAATTCAGACATTCAGTATCGCCTACCGTTGCGTTAAAGTTGATTTAGAGGAAGATCCGGAGTTTGTATCAAACGTAATCACTGCTCATGAAACTCGGCTACATCATTTTGATCCCGAGAGCAAACAGCAAAGCTCAATGGGGAAATCTCCTTCATCAGCAACCCCCAAAAAACAAAAGTGATTGCTTCTACTGGGAAAGTTATGGTCATCTCATTCTTTGATATTCATGGAATGTTTTATCAGCATGTTGTACCTGCACACACATCAGTAACTGGACAATACTACAGGGATGTCTTGAAGACATTGCAAGTCCATATCAGGTGCAAAAGACCACATTTCCATGAAGCAGGCAAGATGCTGCACCACGATAATGCACGGCCGCATATTGCCAAAGTTGTTCCTGGATATCTTGCAAAAATCAACGTGAAGTGCATCCCTCACCCTCCCTACAGTCGGGATTTGTGACTCTTTTCTATTCCATAACTTGAAGAAACACCCACGTGGGAGGCATTATCCATCATGAGAAGCAGTGGTGAAGGCTGCGAAGGCAATTTTGAAGGATCTCTCAAAAATGGTTTCCCGCATGTCTTTAAAGACCGGCAGAAACGCTGGTACAAGTGCATCGTATTCAGGGGAGACTATTTTGAGAAGGATCATCAAAATTATGAGGATGAGTAAAGGTACGTGGTCAAAAAAAAAAAATGTATGTATGTGTATGTGTGTGTGTGTGTGTGTGTGTGTGTGTGTGTGTGTGTGTGTGTGTGTGTGTGTGTGTGTGTGTGTGTGTGTACGAGGGCTGTTCAATAAATAATGATCATATATATTTTTTGACCACGTACCTTTACTCATCATAATTTTGATGATCCTTCTCAAAATAGTCTCCCATGAATATATATATATATAAAGCACTATTAAAGAGCTAAGACTTCAATCAGGTAATTTTCAACTATAGAAAATCATTTTCATTATAGATATAAAAAAGTAATCCCTTGGATTACGTTTACCACGAATAAACTTTGGGTACGAATCATTCAAATCGCCTGTCAGAAGAAAATTCCATGAGTGTACTTTGTACACCCGATATGCCATTTGTGATTGTGCGTTTTCCTCCTTTCTCTCCACTACTTCGTGTATGGAGGCAGGGCCATTGCACGTAACGGCGACACGATATATAGAAGTTTCTGGAACGGAAGGCAAAATGAAGAACAAACCAGGGAAATAGGATAAACCAATGAGATGAATTACAACGTGAACGATGGCATTGCGAGCCATCTTAATTATCTCTTCTTGACCATGACAAAATTGTTATATTAACCGACCTAAAATATTTATCGAAAATCCAAGTCAGCTGGTTTAACTCTAATAACAACGGCTGTCTCATGTTTTAATCAAAATTGTTAAGAGTTGGATTTAAACATTTCAGTAATAGTGGGAAATTTTTTATAGTAAAGGATTGTTATCCCCTGTCTTGCGTCCATATGTTGCATGCCGTAACAGTTTCAAATTTGAAATAAAACATACATTTTGCTTTTGACTTTACTGCTTCAGGCCACTCATAAAGACTTCCGCCTTTTTTCAGCATATGCAGGCAAACTAATAATAAAGTTTCCTAGCACTTAAAATCAAATCAAAACTTTAAGATCAACACTAATATTTTTTCTGCTAAGAACAATTATAACACATTCCATTTAAATACTCGTAGTAACAATGATGAGCACTAGAAGATCACGAGAACTATCATTTCTGGCTTAGTATTCCACAACCTATACTACAGGTTTCCTCTTTAGCAGAGCCATAATTGGTCCAAAATTATTTATATGCATGTGCGAATTTCAACAAAACCTCTATGGAAATAAAGTAGCTCCAGAAAGTATCCGTCATTTTAAAATGAATAGTAAAAAATAAATGGATAAAATGTTAAAATGCGAAAGAAGAACGATATTACAATTTCGGGCGTTTTTCAGATTTTTCATGTTCTTGTACCTATTTTTTCCATTCCTTTTGTGTGTATTATTCTGTTATTTGTATTTAATAAAGTAGCATTTGCCCGCCTCGGTGAGGGTGAGTTACCTGGATAAGGTTTTTTCCTGGGTTTTCCCTTATCCTGATAGACGAATGTCAGGTAGCTGTAACCTTCATGGACCCCGGACTCATTTGAGCATCTCTTTACCTATGTCATTCATCGTCCGATATGACTTAACGTTAATGGACGTAAATTAAAAAAAAATGCGATTTGAAAATGGGCAAGGAAAACAATGTCAAACTTCCTGATTAACGCTCAGTCTATACTTATAAATCCAGTTCAAGCGTATATTTGACATTGTTAGGTATTATAAGTTTTTCTACGAAATTGTTGTAGAATAACTTATAAAAAATAGCACATTTTGTAACAATGATTTTTTTTCTTTGGCCATTTCGTGCGGAGTTCTCTCTCTCTCTCTCTCTCTCTCTCTCTCTCTCTCTCTCTCTCTGTGTGTGTGAGAGAGAGAGAGAGAGAGAGAGAGAGAGAGAGAGAGAGAGAGAGAGAGAGAGAGAGAGAGAGAGAGAGAGAGAGAGAGAGAGAGAGAGAGAGAGAGAGAGAGAGAGAGAGAGAGAGAGAGAGAGGCAGAATGAAACAGACGTGATAGTCTATGTTGCATGGTTCGCTGGCCTACTATATCTGGGCTGTCATAACTACTTAGTCTCACTACTATAGTTCACAATGTTGCCGAGTTCTACAATCAGTTTACCTTTGCAAAAACGTATTCGGAGTATCCTTTTAAGTGATCGGTTATTTTGTTGCCCTGTGTGATGTGTCTTAGTTATTGTTGAAATATTTCATTTATATTGCTTGAGAAAGACGGTTTAATTTTGTTCAGAGGCCTCTTTAACATGCTTGATGTTCTTTTACGTGCCGGAAATCTACGGCATGGAACCACCAGCTTTATTTTCTTCCTGAAGTAAGTCATTTTAAGCAGTCGTACACTGCAAAATTGCATCTCCTTCCGCCTGGATTAAGCAGTTTGAGGTAACTCGTGTGTGACGGTTAGTAGTCACATGCTTTAGTTGGGTGAGAAATAATATTGTGACTTTGTGGGTTCGTAAAATTAAAAGTCTATTTTGCAGAAATTCAAACTGCTTTTTATTCCAAGTAAAAAGACGTTTTGTACAGCCCTTTACAGCAGCAGAATTACGTAACATACACAAACATAACCTTCAAGGTAGTCTGCCACACGTCCACAAACAAAAGAATTCACTTTCAAATCACTACACAGTTGCACACACGATTTAGTTCTCCACACCAGCCCGACTGGCTAGCTGCGGTTTCTTTTATACCTCCACTCATCGTTCTAGAAGTTAGTGGAACGCTCTGTAACAATCAAGACGGCATCAGGAAAGAAGAAACTTCCAGACATCTACCTGTCTTTCTCTCTTTCGGCAAGCATCAAACACTCGCCTACGCGTCAGCTATGACACTATCTTGTCTCTTTCGCACGCGCCGGCTGTGCCTGAACAATGCCTGGCGACAATATCTTCCCAGCCTTACATCTTTCCATGGATTTAGGGGTATTTTACAAAGAAATCAGGAAATTGTGAAGAAATTTCCTAAAGTTAATTGTGAAATTACAAACTAAACTAAGTATTCTGCTACTTATTTGATGAAGGGGCGAAGACAAAGAGTAAGAGAGTGAAGCTGTAAGGGTATTCTGCTTATCCTACTGTATTTAATGATAACATACAATTCAAAATGTGAGTGAACATTTTCTCAGAGTATTCTGTTCGTGTTTTTACTCACAATGTTGTGCACATTAGATATAAGAAGAATTGTAATAAATAATTTATGTTCTACTTTTAAAAATTGCAGTCTAGAGCTGTGTTTTGACAGAAACTGCTAACAAGGCACAACATTTCATGGCAATCACAAAACTTTATGTAATCTGCTTTGTAAAGTAGCCAGAGACGAGTTGCACAAAATGTTTCGTTGCAAACTACGAAATGCGTCAGTAATTGCAGAGTAATCAGACGATAAAAGGGACGTGTTTGTTTAGCCTGTTGGCAATTTAGGATTTACGGCTAATGCCCTTCATTTTCATTGTTGTTCGATTTCCGCTTGGCCTTCCACATTCGAATTTTGATTGTGCTACCATCAACAAGGCAGTGGTAGTAACTCTGCGCTGTAAAATGTAACACGTTAGTTTATCATTGTCAACAGCACTTGCAAAGTTTGTGGGTTTATTTGGGGTTCCAAAAAGTAAAACAAATTTATGTGTATCTACTCGAGTTAACCATTTCAAAAAGCATATCCCCAACTTTATAAGGGCTTTTCGCAGCGATTTTGTTTTCATTTTCATTATGCCGAATGAAAAATGATACTGGTGTTTTCGGTGTGGTATTTACAAAATTATTTTAAATGCGTTTAATAAGATGTGTGTATATATAGTCTCACAAATATAATGAAAATGACTTTTGACGTGACGGAAGAAAGATAAGTCAAACTCAAAATCATCAGCATTTTTTTGTGAACAACTTTTAAGTATTATGATTTCCAAAATACATTTCGCCATCTATTTACGCTCTATGGTATTTACATAATGTACTATGTAAACATTGTTGTGCTAAGTGCATAAAAATAATTTGGCATAAGTACCTGTTCAAAGTTTAAAAATATATACCTACGCTTAAAATATCAGATATATTGTAATGAAAATCGTAAGAACTAGTCTTTTGTCTACGTAGTTATGCCCTGCGTTTAACAGTGATTAAATCGGCGACTTTTTTCTTTAGAAACGTATTGCCAATTGATAATGCTGATAACTCGTGTACCGTGATCTTTTATACATTAATATCATAAACAGAGGTACATATTCACACCTCCAGAGTGTTGGGAGAACAGGAAATCATTTTGGCTAGAGAAAATTCGCCATTCGCAATCAAGAATCCAACCCTGGACCCCTCGTACGCATGCAGGTGCTCCACTGATTGAGCTGCAAACACTTCTTGAGACAATCAAATATAAGGGAACTTCTTATATCTAATGGGTTGTCTATTGTGGGGGTATATCCTTGAAAGTCGCCGTCTGCCATACTAGAAGTCATTGACTGAAACACGGCATTTGTTTTCTAGAGTCTTTCCCAGTCACGAACACACCGATGCTTGCGTGTATACTTTTTTTTAGAAACTGCTTTTTGGATTCATTTGACGCCAGTAATGTTTCGAATGTATCGAATCTTTTGATGGATTACAGTACTTTAGTGTACAATGCGGTCCCAAAAAAGAAAGGGGAAAAAAAGGAATTATAATAAAGAAATTAAAAATTGCATCAAATTATTCTGAGTAAAATATATAATTACTAATAGACATATTTATATCCTACTTTACTTGAATTCAACACTTTAGACTTGAAGAAGCAGTAGTTCATGTTGACAGTTTGTTCAGGTATGTTTAATTATGTACCTAGTTCAGCGATTTTGTTTCGACCTCATATCCTGTAAATTTTGAGAGAATTTAGCTACTGTTTTATTCTGGTTTTAAACCTTTGTTGTACTTTATTATACCTAGAGAGTTAGCTCCGCGGCTCATATTTAGGAGATCTGGGGTTCGATTCCCGTCGTATGCTCAGTATAATCTTAAGTTTCTCATGGCATTCCCTGTCAGTAGCCGAAAGCTGGTGTGGTTTGTCATCTAACTTGATTTGCTTCCATTATTTCCCTTGCTCTCCGCATCCTTCTTATTTTATGTATATGTCTATGTTTCGTTATATATGCGGTGCGGGACAAATGGCGCGGATGCTTGCTCCTGGTATAGAGTATTCCGTGAGGACATTCCTGAGCTGCCGGGATAGATGGGTCGTTCAACTCCCTCTGGGAAGCAGCATTCATACGTTCCTGTACCCTTTCCGTCTGAGGCCTGTAATTCCTTCACTGCTTCCCTTCCTCCAGGGTTTTTCAACCGCAACAGATCGTGGATTAGAATCCCCCCTCCTTTGCATATTCTGTAACCAAATCAACGTGTATCTTTTAAGGTATAAAGTTTTTCTAGCGTAAAAGTTGTCTAATCTTAAGGAAAATATTGTGACTTTGTGGGTTCGTAGAATTAAAAAGCCGAGTTGCAGAAATTAAAAATCTCCTTTATTTTCGTAGAAATACTCTTATAGATTACAGCAGCATTACGTTACATACACCATCGTTCTACCAAGGTCGATGACAACAGTGACAGCAGATTACATCCTTAGCTCTCGTTACAACACAGCTGGCTGTCTCTCATTTCACAACACTGTTTCACCACTGACTCATCGCTAGCCATGGCTTCTTTTTATACACCTATACACGAATTCCAGAATTTTCTGTACAATCACTAGATTTTTCTGGAATCAACAAGGCATCTAATGACGTAAGCCGAATATTCTATCACCTTCCGGAAACGTCTGGGCCAGCAAGTCTTTTATCTCACCTATCTGTTTACACTAAACGTGCTATCATTAGCTGCTTAGCAAGGCTCATTATTACCATGAAACTTTATCCGCCAACTGTTTTCTTATTTGTGCCGAAACTTTTATGCCTGTTGCCGTAACAATATTTATGCTTTGACAGTGCGCTTGGTCCTTATTAAATGACGGGAGTCTCATACTCCAGGTAGCCTTTTTCAAATTTGTAAGCATATTTACTGCGCCCGCTTCGGTAGCGTGGTGGTAGCGAGTCTGCCTCACGTTCAAGAGGTCCCGAGTTCGAATATCGGTCAGGGTGAGTTACCTGGATAAGGTTTTCAGGAGTTTTCTCTTATCCTGAAAGACTAATGTCGGGTAGCTCTAAGCTCTGTGGACCCTGGGGTCATTTGAGCATCATTTCACCCATTCCATTCATCGTCCGATATGACTTAACGTTGGAGGACGTAAAATTACAAAACTTATATATATATATATATATATATATATATATATATATATATATATATATATATACTGCTCTAATAATTGTTCTGTAATTTCATTGGTTTGAAAATAACAATTTTGCAATCATAGAAAGGTTATGTAAATTCTTACTCCGCATCGAAAATAAAGAAATAATGTTTTAGCAAGTAGATTTATTATATAAAAATGATGGCCCTATCTTGTTAAGTGGTAATAAAATTTAGAATTTATTGTTTGAATTCAAAATTCAGTTCGATAGTTTTCATTAAATTTTGTCAAGTAATATGCTATCTCTAAAAATAATTATGTACTTTTTTTCATTTGAGTAATCTAAATCACAAGAAATAGATATACGAACTTTAAATTAAATAACTTAAAAGACATGAATTGATAACTTAAGTTAAAAGTAATTGTTAACTAATGGAGTGAATTAATAACGAAGGTATAATTTCAATGCTTGTATAACTTTATCACAGGTGTTCGCTATACATTAAGCTCTGCAGCAAACGTTTTCTACATTTCTGAAAGGATTTTACTGAAAGTACAATGGAATGCAGTCTCAGAAGCATTATCCACGAAGCCATAAAAAGCAATTATATCGCTTCCTCTCCTCTTCGTTTCACGAGAAGGAAGAAGGTCCTGGCTGTCCATCTTTAGTCTTCCGGAAATGCTAGCTGCAGCTTTTACCATTGAAGAGAGACTAGTTTCTAGATAGGTGGCATCACAAAGCTTTTAGCTCTGCAAAGCTCGACTACAACGCCGCATTCAGCTTTTTCCGTTCTGTTTTTCTATTCTCTATGACTAAGTGAAAAGTGCTGCATAACTTTTAAATATCATAGAAATTGAATATGCATACACTAAGTTAACCCATAGCAGGAAGTATATACTTTTTGTAATCCTGACCCTTAAGTCAAATTCTGCTGTTTTTTTTTTTTTTTTTCGAAATATGACATTCAAATTATTATTATTAGGAAAACTTGCTGCATTTTTAGCACTTAAAATTGTTTAATATTCCTGTTTGGTATGGGAACGAATTTTTTATATTGTTTACAGTCACGCTTAAATTCCTAAAAGTAACATTTTGTCAGTAGGTGTGTGCATCAGTGATGAATTGTGAGGCAATCTCGAAAGAGCATACTATTCGCCCAAAATAGAAATCTCTTACAGAACACATTAAACTATACTGGTCGCCAAACTAGAATGTGGTTGACAGTTAGGAACCACATGGAATAACGCCCTAAATAAATGGGAGGGGATGATGTCATGGTAACCATTAGAAGGACCAATTAGAGTCGAGACGTTTCCATGACAATGTTAGACGCTAAACCTTGGTTGCCGATATTCTAACACGTGCTTAGCATGACTTGCGGGCAAGCGAGTTACGCAAACGCTGCAGTAAATACAATACCTAGGTTTTTATTTCTCTTCTGATAACGCTACATAAACAGAATACCCTCATAGTTAGAGATCCTGTACTGGCAAGTTACTTTGCATTTTATTTGTGGCAATATGCCTTGGTTTACGTGTGCCCGAGTCCGTGTATCTGAGTGCGTGTTGTGATAATTTGCAATTGTGTTTAATGAATGTTTAATTAAGTCTAAGTATAGTGACAAGCGAAAACCTGAACGTGCTCGGGAACCAAATAAAACTGTATTTGGTAAAGGTATTCCAATTAAAGCACATACACGGGAAATAATATACTCTGTGAGAGAATACTTCGAAGAGGAGAAATTGAAAGGGGAGTCTAGTATTCCATTCTCTAAGTGCTTGATAGGACTTCCCGTGCTGTAGGTATCAGTAAGGGCATTAAGGTTATGATTGGGAAAGAAAAGTATTTTATAGTATCATAATGTCACAGGTCTTTTGTTACGATGATGTTTGCATTGATGTGTTCTTGCATGTTCTAGCGTTTGCCTGTAGATCCACGAGTGTACTATTGTTTTTGTGTACATCATTATAAATAATTAATAATAATAAAATACCAATTGCAGTCGCAACTGAATCACCTTCGCACGCGTAATCCTATCGCGCTCTCCACGTGGCAGCAATAGGCGGCAACGTCGCCTCTGTCTCCGTACGAAATGTCAATTACTTTCTAGATTGGCGACCAGTATAACGACATATTTAGATAGAGTTTAGGCAGTCATCATGATTTTATCGTAATCCATTTACACATATACAAGCTTGCTTAATTTTGTTACTGCCTCAAACGTTTCTGTACTTTAAACATGTTTCCATCTTCTGCTGCCAGCTTTCTCTTAAGTAAGCAAGAATTATTAAATCTAAATTACAACTGAGTGATCGGCATAAACACAAAAGATTTTACCTTTTTATAATATATCTTGTTATTCAAATTTCAGTATAGCGATGTCCTCTCGTCACCTTAGAAAGTTGGATTAAAATGTAAGCTTACGGCTTTAATTTTAAGTTCTATATGCATAAGCTGAGAGAGGATTCAAATGTATGACAGCAAACTTGTGATTTCTGGAAGCAGCCTCGAATTATACCAATTATACGAAAGCTGATCATCAAAGATTGAGATTATTTTTTTTTTCGCAGATGTTTATTACTGCAATTCAAAGTTTACATAATCTTTTTTCAAAGTAGTCCTTCAATGCTCTTTTTTTAGCGTCTCTGCCAGTCTTTGAACACGTGTTGCAGATCATCCTTTTGTCAGGTCGTTAAGAATCGCCTCACTTTTCTTGAGCACCGCGTCAGAGTTGTCAAATCGAATACCTCTAAGCTTTGCCTTCAGTGATGGGAATAAAAAACGGTCACGATCCTTAAGGAAAACAAGCCAGCACAAGGTGGAAATCGCCAGGTTCTCCAATACCATAAAAGGCAAAAGCTGTTCCATCTGCAGGGAAAGTGTTGGTGATCACATTTTGTTTCCTGTAATGGAATGATTCACCAGCATGCGGTTCCCCCTGGCACTACTGTCACAGCAGCATACTACACGTCAGTATTGGCTACACTGAGGAAGCACATTGCAAAGAAACGACCAGAGCTTTCTCGGACAGGGTAGCGACTTCATCATGACAATGCACGGCCTCACGTCGCAAATCAAATCATGCAGTTTCTGGCTCGATTGAACATCACCAATGTAAAAAACTTCAAAAAGTAAAATGCCAGATTTAAAAGGGTTATCCTTATAGCTCCAATATTTTTTTCATTCCCATCACTAAAGGCAAAGCTTGGGGGTATTCGATTTGAGATCTCTGAAGCAGTGCTCAAGAAAAGTGAGGCGATTCTCAAGGACCTGACAAAGAATGGTCTGCAGCACGTGTTCAAGGACTGTCAGAGACGCTATAAAAAGTGCATTGAAGTAGGAGGGGCCTACTTTTAAAAAGTTCTTGTAAACATTGTCTCCTTTCTTGATTAGCCCTCGTAGATGTGCCAATAAGAGGAACATTTGTACGCAATCCTCAGGCAAATAATTTAATCAAAATGTTGTGTTTTTCCTTTGATGGGGTGCGAGTATCTTTTGGACAGTAGGCAGAAGTGAACCGGATTTTGTGCCATACTGCAACCAACTACTGCTATTGGTCCGCAGTAGTTTCTTGGAGAAAGAAACGGTGATGTAAGCAAATTTGAAAATGAAGATTGGATATATTGTTTGATATTTAATTGTAGCAGCTTGTAAATACTTAGACAAAGATTTTGCAGAAACTTTGCCACAGGTGTACATGAAATGTTTGGAAACTCTTAATTTTACTAAATTTACTCACACTCAGATAATATAATGTTCATGCAAGTAAGCTGAAACTTATTGAAAGCTACAAATAAATAAAATAACAAAAATATAAGAGCTATGCAGTATTGATCTGGTCATAAATAAGTATTAATTATGTTAATAAACACTTCACTCCCACACAATCTTTTCCTTTCAGGTTTTTTGCACATTCGGTATTGAAGTATGACTGTTTTCAAGATATGTGCAAATCAAAGACGATTATTAATTTTTGTTTTTACATCTATCTTGTATTTTTTAGAGTAGATAACATTCTGGGAAAAAAAATGTTGAATGTCGCTAACTAAAAAAAAAAAAAAAAAAATGGAAAGTCATTTTACGAATTCTTCCCTTTGATTTTAATTTTGTAAATAAATTCCGGAAATTATTTTTCTTAAAATTTAAGTATGGGGTAGCTTTCCGTTAAAGAATTGAGTATTATTTTGATATAAACATACAGCGTGTATGCATCCAAGGTAACGACCTGGCTCGTTTGAATACGCTAACTGTGAATTCAATGAATTTCTCTTAACGCTTACTAAGCCGAATATTTGAAATTGCAAAGTGAACTTCTTTATTCTGAATTTGTCCGATATTTTTGGCTAAGCAGATGTTCTGACGTTAAAGTAGTTGATTTTCATTTCATAAGCATGGTTTATATATACCTATATTAGCTTTGTCCTGCCATGCACCGCACAGACATCCGCCGCAACTTCTACCCTGAAAGAAACCAACATGGGAGTTGATGTGAAATTATAACGGAGATGAAGTGGAGGGATGCATTTAACCTACCCAGCATTCGCCTGGCAACTCGGGAAAACCTCCGAAAAAACTCATAAGTCATGTATTTGGAATCGAACCTTGACCTCCCGAATGCGGGCCACAGACGAATCTTCCTGAACCATCCCGCTCTGTTAAAGTCTGTCTACTCAACGCAAGTGCACGGCGGCCGCTTTCTTTGAGGAACCCTCATAATCGTTTTACAACATGGACCCTCCTCCTGACGGTCCTCTCTACAAGGTTGCAACATTTTAACATCACCGTCTTGCACCTAATGAAACAGAACAACTGGAAGTTGGAACTTTGGCAACCGAGACTCCACGCGGAGTAGACATGCAGCTGTCATTTTCAGAAAATCGGGGTTGCTATTGGTCCCCAACGTCAGTGTTCCATTTCTGAAGTGTGGAGATAGATTTATGACGGTCATTAGTGGGCGGAAAGGTCAGGTCCTTTGGGGTCCCTTTGAGTGGGAACTGCACACACGTTAAAAAAACAGACTTTACTTATGCTTTTACTTTGACTTGTTCATTTCATTTAGTCAAGCCCTGTCCAAATTGTTATGCTTTTTTTTGTGATTTTATCTGCATTTTTAATGCGTTCCGAATTGACTTATTTGTTGTTGTTTGGAACGATGCAAAGGAGCTATTTATTCATTGTGTTTTTCGCTTTAATGTCTAGTCGAGTGTGAGGTGAAGAGTTGTAGTGACCGAGTTTAAGAAGACAACTTTGTTATGTAGTGAAGTTAAGATAGTTCATTCAAACATTCCCTTGGTTATAATTATATTTGTGTGAGTACTCGTAACATAATGAGTTGTTCCTCACATTTTTATAAATATACATATATTTATAGCGTATTCAAGCACAGTATGATGATGTATATTACCTTGCGTATAATAGTATATCTGTATAGCATTGTGTCGTGGCGTGCTGGGCAAGGAGCGTTGCGCTTTGGATTCCCTTTGGTGCCGGGTTTGATTCCATCCCTTTGCGAATTGCGGATTTTAAGTCCCGGGTATAGGACCGGTTCTCACTCAGTATCGTGAGGAATTTGAGGAGGTGCGGTAGTTAGCGAGTTGCGGCCAAAGAAGGCCAACATTACTCCTCGGGGTGCCGAGGTGCTGACCATATCTCCTTCCCGTAACAGTAGATGGCCCACCTCTATCTTGCTAAATAGGATGTGAGGCTGACAGCCTACTCAGGCTCTTCGCCATTGTTCATTTTTCATTCCAGAATAGGATTCTATGAACAGTTGGTGGTGACAGTCTTTTTAACTGATTAGGACATGACGTTAAGCTCGTATCCTAGGTTTGATTTCTTCCTAGTTTAGGCATGGGTTAGAGTCGCGGAATGCAGGGTGATGGACTTTTTGTTTATGCTTTATTGCAATTTCCACGTGATTACAGAATTATCTTGCAGTAGACCCGCAGAGCATCCTGCTCCGTCGCGTAGCGGGCTAAGGTAGCATGACGTGGTCCCTGGCCACAGAAAGCGGCCCGGTTTCGATCTCACTCTGGGGAGCGGATTTTAAGTCCCTCTATAGGACCGGTGCTCACTCAGCATCGTGAGGAAAGTGAGGAACTTAGGCTAGGTAAGCGGCCCTGGTGACGAAAACCGGCTGGGGGGGTGCCGAGATGCTGACCACAACTCCTCCCGGTAACGGTTGGATCATCGCCCACCTCTGCCTTCGTAAGTGGGCGTGAGTCCGGAAGTTGGGTTTGTAGGCCTTGGCCCTTTAGAGCTGTCGCGCCAGGGTTTATTATTTTTCTTTAGTCCTGCAGAACTGTTATATACCTCTTCACTTTCTCTGAGGTTCAGGTGTAACCAGCAGGTGCGCTTCCAGCAGGTGTGCCTTATGTAATGCACGCTGTTGGGAAACAAAGACGCTAAAGAAATTGAAGTAGAAAATAAACATGTAGTGCATAACTTTGACCAGGGTAAAAACGGAATTGAATAGTTAATTCTTCATGTTATTTAAAACAGTATCATTTGAAATTGTTTCAATGCCTACCAAAACGTACATAATCTAAAGGCCCATTCACATAGAAAAATTAACGTTGATGTATTACGAATCCTGATGCTTGTTGCCAGGTTGACTAATGAGCCTTTCACAGTGATTTCATTAATGTGAACAAGAAATCATGTAAGTTAAAGGCAAGCCTTGAAATCTCATAGCTTTCGTGATCATGCTAATGGCTGGCACTACACAGATACAGAGGTGAAAGGGAGTCATTTGATAAGTTAATTGTTCTATTTGAATATCTACATTGTCTAAATGACAAGCATAAATCTTACAAACTTAGTTTCTTAAAATATTTTGAAACTGATTGCGAATGAACTTATGTTACCAAGTTGTCTTTGAACTTTGCGTAAAACTTTGTAGGATTAAGCCAGGCATTCAGTTTTCTTTTATCTATGGAAAAATGTAATGTAATATAACACAAGCACGAGTTAATGCAGCTTGTAACATTATATTGCTGTATCATCGTTAATTTTCGCAGCCTCAATTTTCAATCGCTATCATATTTCAGTAGCGTTGTTTTGGCGCTGTTTTGTCGGCATTGTGAATGGTAACGCGAATCTTTGTTCTGTCATGTTTATGTCCTCACGTTAATTTTAATGTTTCTATGGAAATGGTCCTTAAAATAGCGTAATATGGTTATTATTTTTGGCGGGGAAGTACACGAGTAGAATTCAACACCGCATCTACAAGGAACTGCTGTTGAATATTCTCATTTTAACACAGATGTATACAAAATTGAAGATATGTCTTCTTGCTTCAAGTTTTAAGAGTAACTCTCTTTCTGTTAATCACAGCACCCAATTGCCTTTAAGCTGTGTCATTCTATGACTGTAGATTATCACATCTGATCACTGACCAGCAATCATGCGTTTCTTGTAGTTACCTATATACGAAAAATTAATGTAATCCAGAAATAATTACTCACGGCATTAAAGAAACGCAGGTACACTAAGGCAGAGGTTTCACTAGTAGTATTTTACTGCTTTTAAGAGAGTTAACTCTATTGCATAAAAATGAAAACTACGCATTTACTTGGATGAGAATGTCTGTACAATATTTTGCTGCCACAATACCAGGTGCGTTCAAGTTATAACACCTATTTTTTTTTTTTTTTTCAAGACTGGGACCAGAAAGAAACTTCTGATATTCTTTAAAATTCACGTTGACTCTTTGTGAATAAGTAACAGATATGGCAGCACTGTACTGGACCCACCATTTTCGTGGTGTGGCACCTGTTGAAATTCAGCGCCATCATTCATTGTTTTGGAGGATCGCCGATTGAACGTTGCGACGTTCTCCACTCGCTGGATCATGTCGTCAGAACGGCTGGTGCGAGGCCGTGATTGTCTTGGTTTGTCACAGGGTTTTCTGCCTTCATTGAACTATCGCACCCAGGAAGGCACATTAGACACATCCATGGTACCATCACCACATGCCTCATTCAACTGGCGATGAATTTCAAATGAATGTCATGCCACTAAATGGAGAAAAGGATTTTTTTTTTTAATTTTACGTGCTCCAACGTTAAGTCATATAGGACGATGAATAAAATGGGTGATATGATGCTCAAATGTGTCCAGGGTCCATGGAACTTAGAGCTACCCGACATTCGTCTGTAAGGATTAGGGAAAACCCCGGAAAAAACCTTATCCAAGTAACTCACCCTGACCGAGATTCGAACTCGGGACCTCTTGAACGTGAGGCAGACATGCTACCGTATACGCTACCGAGGCGGGCGAGAAAAGGAATGATTACACGCAGTTCTTGCAATGAAAATGTCGCCGTTTTATGTATCAAAACAGTCCTAACTCTCGTCGCTGCCACTACAGTTCTATGCACTGTACAGTGCTGCCATCTTGTCGCGCATTCAAAAAGAGTTCACGTGTATTAAAAAAAAAAAAAGAAGTTCCTATCTGGTGCCAGTCCTGGAAAGAAAAATAGTTACAAGTTGAACGCACCTCGTGTGAACGTCATCGGCAAGTTCAAGGTCTTACTGCCGAGAAGAGCCCGGTTCCTTTTTCTTGCAGTAAATTATCGTCCCTACCCTGGTTGTACTAGTAGTAGTTTACTGCGACCGCCTTGAACACCACGTGCTGTATCTTTCTCTGTTGTATTTTTTTTTAATCTAAATTGAACTTGAAAGTGAAATTATTCTCAAATACTAGAAAGAAACTTGTAAGAATAGAAATGGGACGATTGATACTTGTACAACAATAACCAAGTTGGCAAAATAAATTTAACAACATAAAAAATAAAGACTGTGTGGGGGGCGGCGTGACTGCATCTGGTTTGAATCTCGGACTGGGTAACTTTAAGCTCTGTGGATCTCATCAATTTCATCAAATTTATACATTCATCACTCGATAGACCTACATGTAAAGAAACGTGTAACTTCGATTAGGAAACTTTCAGATCTTATTTTATTAAACAATAAAAAGTTATCTTGCATTGCACATCCGCATCACACTGCATACTGCATCTTACCACAGTGAAGCCGGTACTTCAGTTTCTTCAAAAGCTTTTAAAACCAACGCAGTATTTAACCCATATTGTTTACTAGTTGGGCACTGCAAAATACAGCTGGTACAATGGAGAAATGATTCGTAATGTATCGTATGTACAATATTACTCGTTAAACATACCTAATTGTTTCTAAATTAAATGTGTAGTGCTTGATGCCCGCTTTTACTACATATAGCACCGCAGGTGCTGATACTGATGATACATGAGGTGAAGCTGGAACGAGATGGCGGGGAAAACCGACAGTCCCGGAGAAAACCCGCCCCAGAGCCGTATTATCCACAACAAATCTCACTTTGCGGTCGCTTGGGATCGAACCCGAGGTGAGAGCCGAGCAGTCTAACCACTCAGCCAAGTCGCGGCCTCCTAATTGTTTGTATTCCGTCAAATGAATCTATGTATGAATATTTGACTGTAATATAGTCATTTTCAAGTTAATGAGCTCAGAGAGTACTTATTCTAACAAAATGTAAAATAATTTTTATTGAGTGAAAACGGATGGCTACAGCGGTGCTTCTGTCGTGCAGAGAACGGGCGTCTCTTAATAAAGTTTTTAATCTGTTCTTTCTTCTAAGTAAGCCGCATCAGAAATAATCCTTTTCAAGAGCTTTTGTATAATATCAGAAAACCAGTTTTATAAAACAAGGAAATGTTTACGTATCTTAGGGGGATATTGTATTTCTCTTTGTCAGTTAAATTAAGCAAATCGAACTGTTTTCTTTTTTAATTCTGAGCTTAGGGTGTTTTCAGTGTAAGATAATGCACCTCATCCATTTAAATAAATGGTGTTCAATGGGGCCTACAGAATGTATCGAAAAACAGTGAAAGGTCCAAATCTAGAAATGAACCGCGTACACCACTCTCCAAAAGCAAATCATTTCAAGCTTGCTTGTCGATTTACTGCATGTTTTTAGCTACTGATTATATTCTACTATAAGAAGATCGTGTTTGTTGGTGAAGAAAGATGTAGGTATAGGTAGTTTTCTGACTAGTTTTGCTTTGTTCCATGTAGCCAATGGGAAAATTGAACGAACGAAACTGCATTATGCAGAGAGCGCTGTAAATTAACTTCGCAACTTTCGCTATTTTATTTCCAAGAAGGCATTATTAAACACAGGAAGCCTTATTGCAGCTTGGAGATACGTCAAAATTTCTAGGCAAGAGTGTTTATCCGAAAAAAAAAAAAAAAAGATGCAAGTAGGAATAACTGCACGTTATTTCCTTTCATGTAGAATGTAGTTTTTGTACATTTACTACATTGATTATTATATTCATTATAAACTTAGTTATTTTCAACATTGTCACATTTTTAGGAAAAGGTTTCGAGTTTGAATTTGAGAAACATGGCGATTATTGAGAATCGCATTTATAATTTCAGCAACATTCCCAATTTCCTCTTGAATGAATGAAAGTAAATGGGTTGAGCCCTTTCGGTCCCTTGCACTTAGGCCGTATATTGGGCCCCTTGTGCCCCTCTTACTGGAGTGTTTATTCAAGTCCCGTAACCTTCAGAAAGGACAGGATAAGTATTGAATGAGCACTCCTTATATAATCTGGTGTCAGTTTGTCTGAGCCCAGAATAAAGTGTCTAAGTGTAGCAAGTGCTTCACATTTACACAAGATGTGTAGAGAAGACTCATTCTCTCCACCGCACTTCCTGCATGTGAAGTCTGCACTTATCTTCATCACATGCTGGTGTCTCATTAGGGTGTTGTGCCCTTTCAACAGGCCAACAACACTTCTAAATTGTACCCGATTAAAGGTTAGCAGAATCCTGTTGTTCTTCTTGCTACGTCCCTCGATCATAGACCGAGCTTGCCTAGCTGTGGTAAGATTACGCCATGAAGTGCCATGTTGAAGTGATACGCAATCAAGGATCTCACATCTGGCCCTTCCTGTGGTAATACCAAGGACAGTTTCCGGACCAATAAACGCGTTAGCCGAGCCCTCACTGGCTATCCTACCAGCCAGTTCATTTCCTCTGATACCAACATGACCAGGAACCCAGCAGGGCTGTACTGGTCGGCGAGAACAGAGAATATTCAAGGTCTCTTGACACTCTCGTACCAACCTAGATCTTGCTGTGCTAGTACATAGTGCCTTCAGGGCAGCCTGGCTGTCAGAACAGATACTAATCCGACCATGCAGCAAAGGCATCCCTAAGATATGATAGACGTAGGCCAAAATAACATATATTTCGGTCTGAAATACTATAGAATAACCTCCCAGTGAGTACGATAGCCTCGTCTTAGGCCTATAAACGCCAGCTCCGGTCCCCTAGTCGGTCTTGGAGCCGTCTGTGTACCAGACGGATCACTTGAGACGCACAGGAACCTGTGGGCCACGAGTCCATTCCTCTCTGGGCGGAAAACTGACCCTCAATTTCGTCTTTCCACACCTCCAAACCGTTATGTTTTGTGAAGTTGAGCTCTACTGTAGTTTTTGACTTAACTGTATCTGCTTCTGAAGTAGAGGTTTGTACTGACATGTTATTTTTCTATCATTTACCCCATAGATGCCAAATACGTGGAGACGGTGTTTTGGGCAAACATAACGAAGGTCCAAACGCTCTGAAATTGGCCATGTATCATACACCAAAGGATTAAACTCGCACCGCTAAATGTCACTTTTCTTCCGGGATGATGAATTATTCGATTTTATCTCTGATTTTGAATGTGTGATGAAACCATGAATAATGAATGCAGATATTACAAATGTTTACAGTTTACGGAAAACAAAAGCAAAAATATGTTGCATTCACATGACTTCTCTGCTCATGAGAAAAGCTATTCTTACAAAAGCTAGTTTTGTTGTGTGGCTTCGAGTTAAATCAGATAAATGTTTATTACACAGCTAGTAGGATGCAGTGGATAAAGCCTGTCAGAATTCCATTCCCTGTGGATGACCATGAAGTAAAAAAGCGCTTTTGGCTTTTTACCCATTATTCAAGAGAAATTCTTATTAAAAAAATGTCGTTCTATGTACTTCATGTTGAGATAAACATTTGTAGCAACAGTTTTATTACATAAATGGAAATGCGGTGTACAGCAGGTTTAAGCGATGTGATATCTGTTAAGGGCTGGTCACTATGTAATGGCTTACAAATTCCGTTTTCTGTGCATTACTGGGGAGGAAGCAGTAGTGGGAAAGAGAGAGAGAGAGAGAGACTTCTCATTTTAGAAAAGCATAACTATATGAAAATTCAAAGTAACAACAAAGTATATACCGGAAATGGTTAACGTCGCATAGAGGTTAGTTATACGAGGGTCGACTGGTAAGTCCGGGCCTCATATAAGAATGACGTCACTGAGCCAATTTGATGAATAGCATCATGTAGTTAAACTCTAAACTAGCTTGTATCCATAGTTACAGGTCAATAGCTCAAGTAGTTTTTAATAATATCATTTTAAACAAGACAAGTGTTGAAGTTTCATGAAAATGGCGGATTTGAAAAAACGAGTAGTCATTACTTATATTCGAAAGGCTTAACGCCTAAATAAGTCAAGAGGACATAGACAGTACATTGAATTCTGCCCCTTCATATACAATGATTAAAAGATGCGTTGCAGAGTTTAAAATGGGATGTACGAGCTCAGTGATGAGCCTGGCTCTGGGCGCACTGTAGAAGTCTCACCTCCAGAGTTCATTGAAAAAATCCATCGTTTAGTACTGGAAGACCGCAGATTAAAGTTGTTTGAGATATCGGAGGCTGTAAAAATATATAAAAGAACGTGCAGTTAACATTTTTAGTAATGTTTTGGGCTTTTACAAGTTCTGTGCAAGTTGGGTGCCGCAGTTGTTGATAACTGATGCAAAAGTTGCAAAGAAAAACTGTTTCTGTTAAGAAATTGAAGCTCTGCCGTAAAACTCCCAGTGAATTTTTGAGATAGCTCATTACCATGCATGAAACATGGATACATCACTACACTCCAAAAAGTAAATCTCAAATCTTGTTTCTATACGGCAAGGCTCCGGCCCATCGTTTAGTTATTGCAATTTTAAAAGTGTGCGAATTACAGTTCAAATTACTTCAACATCCTTCCTGTTCGCCGGATCTAGCACCCAGTGACTACCACCTTATCCGAAGCTCTTTTTTTTTTTTTTTTTTTTTTTTTTTTTTTTTTTTTAGGACGAAGATTTTACAGCAAAGAGTAGGTCATTGATACGATTAACAGCTATTTTGATGGCCATGCATATATAGCACTACAGAAGTTTAATAAAATTTAGAAGTTTAGTTAGAGGTCATAGGCTAAAACTTTTTGAACATAAGCCCCAATACTTTGGTCCAAAACAACTTAATAAGCCTCAAGAAAGCCTAAAAAATGCTGTGTCAGCTGCTAAGTTTAAATCTAAACTGACTAAAATCTTGTTAAGCAGAGCCTATTACAGTACAGATGAATATTTTAATGACAACTTCGATGATTTTGAATAATTATGTTTTGTATATATATGTGTGTGTGTGTGTGAGAGAGAGAGAGAGAGAGAGAGAGAGAGAGAGAGAGAGAGAGAGAGAGAGAGAGAGAGAGAGAGAGAGAAGATGAATGACATTTTTTTTGACAATCGTTTACTTTTAAGAGAGGGTATGTATTACAAATGACATGGCTTAATTGTGTTCAAACACTGTATTAAGTTGTAATAAATATGAATATGAAGATGAACACCGATATCAGCCTTTCTGGAGATCATGTTGAGAAATAAAGAAAATATTTTATTTATTGTGATTCTCTGGACTTATCTGCCGACCTTCGTGAATTGATTTAACGAGATATGTATTCTGTGCAACAGTTTTTGCCTATCTTTTACGGTTGTTAAGAATCATTCAGAATAAAGAAAACTTCGCAGCTTTTTCATATACAATTCAAGATATACATTTTATTTACCGTGCATATATCTTAAACGTATGATTTGCTAATAAAAACCTCTAGAGGCGTTTTTGAAATAAAAAGAATACAAATATTTCACCTGTCGAGTTTAGAAATTATCTTAAATATATACTGTGTTTTAAAATAATAGAACAGGTTAACTATATAGGCTACACAGTAGCAGTAGCAAATAACAACAAAGGTATGGAGGTGAAGTTTAACAGATTCAATCAAATGTATGGGACTATAATAAGAACGCTGAACAGGAAAACACGAATGCCATGCCATGCCATGTGGTGCTGGCTGGCTGTATAAAGCCAGAAGGTTTTTGCTGCGTGCCCACCCGTTTTTAAGGGTTTTACCGCAGGTAAGGTAAGTATCGGGATGTTGTAGGGTGAAATGTTGATTTTTAGGATGATGAATTTTTCTGAGGTTACTAGTAGTACCTGGGGGTTGAAGGACAGGATGCAACACCTTGCATCCTGGTGTTTTGTTTATTTAAATTTTGGGTTTATAACACGAAAGGAAACACAGATGATATTTATAAGATAATGGCAGTCCTAACGTTAACATATCGGTTCCGAATTATGGACACTGACAAAGAACCAATGCAAACAGTTAGAATCGGCAGAGATGAGAGTTTTGAGAAGTGTGGCAGGTAAGAATAGATCACGTAGGAAACGAAAAAATAAGAGAAGAGCTTAGGATTTTTAATTTAAACAGTAAAATAATAAAGAACAATAATGAATGGAAAAATCATATTTTAAGAATGGATGTGGAACGACTTCCAAGAAGAGTTTTAGATCATATGCCGAAGGGAAAGAGAGATGTGGGACGCCCAGCTCTACGCTGGAAGGACCAGTAGGCTCTTGAAGAGAACGGAATGGGTCACAGGGCCCAATCCTTGAAGATGATGATGGTGGGTTTTTTTCCCCCTTTTTTGGGATCCTGTTTATACCCCGCTTTCAACTGCAATGGTCATATTGACGGACATTCTCCTTTGGAACATAGGTATCGAAGGTGTTAACTCGTGTTCTTTCGGTTTTAATTATTAGACCACGGTCACATTCGCACTCTCATCATCTTGGAGAAAAATATCCACCCCCAGTCGGGAATCGAACCCGGGACCTTTTGCACGACAGTAGGTACTCCACCGACTGGACTACGGGGCCAGCTACCATGTTTTGTATTTAGCGGAATCTTAGTTTTTCAGTTGCACTGCTCTCTCTCTCTCTCTCTCTCTCTCTCTCTCTCTCTCTCTCTCTCTCTCTCTCTCTCTCTCTCTCTCTCTCTCTCTCTCTCTCTCTCACACACACACGCACACACACTAATTTTTTTTTCCTAGAAGTGTTTCTCTTTTCCTGATTCAGAAGTGTCAAAAAGCCTATTTCTGGTGAAATCTCGATATCGAATTTGTTGATGTAAACCAGTAGACTCTTCCTCTACCTTATGTAGGTGGTAGAGAAAGTAAAAATCACATCTTTAGTTTTCAAAGATAATGATTTCAATATACTCTAGACAGCTGCGAAAGAACTAGTAATCACATGCTAAGCAGCATCTTCGACTATAATTCTGGCGCACATATGATCACTTTTATGCTGCATATAAACGCAAATGTGTTCCAAGTCGTTTCCAGCCGTATAAGATGTGAGGCTCACGTGCAGTACTTTAAGTTTATGATCACTTATTGCCAGAAGCGCAAGTAAAACCTTGAATGGTTCACCTACAGCGTGATCGAGCATTTCCTGAGAGTATATGAACGTTTTTCTAGTGAGGAGAGAGGTCAGGGTTAACTGGAGGCAATTACAGCACATACTGCTTTAAGGACTGGCAAAAACGGAGCAGTTGTGGAGTCCGTAACAAGTGAACTACAGGTGGGTTTCACTGTGCTTCGAGCCCAGCCATTGGGAGGTTTATTATACACTGGCGGAAAAAATGCAACACCGTCAAGGGTTGCTGAACTTCAATGAAGAGTTAAGTTAATGATAATAAATCACGATAGCATCAATATAACAATGTAGCTCCTCAGTATCCACAGACTGTACCGATTTTTCAATGAACGCAGTCTTGAACGGTTGCATTTTTTTTTCTGCCAGTGTATAAAACTACCTTACCCGGCATAGCTGAAATTTATTCTGTGGCCAAAGAATTCACATAAGGATTTGGGTGGTTTTTAAAACCATGATTACTCTTAAGTTTTTACACGAACTTACAAGTCAAGTGTCCAGAGTTTTCACATTGGTTCAAATGGTGCAAATTTGTATCTAAGGGATTCAGAGTACGAGCCGGAGTACTTCTTTGAAACCAAAATTATAGAAAGTTATATAATCTTAGCTCTGTCTTATAAAGTGCACTAGGTTGTTCCCTGATTGATCATCAGTATAAGTTTGGGAATAAGAGTTGAAAATGGTGGAGAGTGATGTTATTAGCACTTTCCATGATTGAAAATAAGGTTAGATATGTAAATTAATTGTTCTTTCACACTAGCCGTGTGTAGGACGCACTATGAAAGGATAGAGCCAGACTGAAAAATTCAATGTCATAGCTGGGATATGAACCACGTATCTTCTGGTTTCCGTCAAGCCGCTCTAAACCATTGAGCTACTATGGCCAACGTGCCAACATGATATTAAATTCTCCAACTGACTCGTGTTTTTCCCGGTAAACCACTTAGGAGTTCTCATAAACACCTGAGACAACTACCTTAATGGCGACTTACTATGCTGTAAGTACTTTAAGGCCCGGGCTTTATAGTTCGGACCACTATTAGGTACAATTAATGGAAATTAATTGTTCTTTCACACTAGCCGTGTGTAGGACGCACTATGAAAGGATAGAGCCAAACTGAAAAATTCGATGCCCAGCTATGGCATTGAATTTTTCAGTCTGGCTCTATCCTTTCATAAGGTTAGATAGTTTTGTAAGTTCTAATGCAACCTGTTAATTTGGTTTTTGTGATTATATAATATTTTGACCAGTGTTGGTGTCTTCTTAAGGATGTAATAACATAGATAAGAGCAGTGTTTTAAATTTGCAAGATAGTTCGTAATTTCGTTGGGTAATGTAGTATAGTCCTGCGCCGTGGCGTAGCGGGCTAAGGCAGCATGCCTTAGTCCCTGGCCACGGAAAGCGGCCCGGGTTCGATCCCACCCATGGGGTGCGGATTTTAGGTCCCGGTTATAGGACCGGTGCCCCCTCAGTATCGTGAGGAAAGTGAGGAGCTTACAAAAAGCGGCGCTGGTCACGGAAACCAACATTCCGGCGGAGGGATGCGGAGATGCTGACCACATCTCCTCCCCGTATCGGTTGGATGATCATCCACCTCTGCCGTGCGTAAGTGGGCGTGAGGCCGGAAGGCCTTGGCCCTCTAAGGGCTGTCGCGCCATGGGTTATTTTATTAATATATTGTAGCATAAATATACGATTTTAACTAGATAGGACAATTATTGATGTGTGCTGGAATTGAATAGCATTTGAAAATAAGAGTAGCCGAAGTTGTTTTGAAGTCTTCTGAAGTATTCTAGATTTGAAACAATTTATGAGGATTAATTAGAGCCAACTGAAAAATTCAATGCCACGGCCGGGACCCGAACCACGGATCTACTGGTCTCCGTCCAGTCGCTCTGACCCTCGAGCTACTATGGCCAACGCGCCTTCCCGACATCAAACTCTCCAATTGACTCATATTTCCCGGTGGACAACTTAAGGTTCTCATATTTGAGACAACTACTTGTGGTGACTTACTATTTTAAGTACTTCATTACCAGGATTTTTATCGTAGATTATATTTTAATGTAAATTTATATTGAAGAATTAATCCTTAAAGAATTAATCCTTTTAAATACTTTACTCCGGTATATGGGTGATTTTTGATTAATTAGAGCCAACTGAAAAATTCAATGCCACGGCCGGGACCCGAACCACGGATCTACTGGTCTCCGTCCAGTCGCTCTGACCCTCGAGCTACTATGGCCAACGCGCATGCAAAAGTACTTTATAAGAAAAATGAGCAAACTTAAAGTGAAATTAGTTAATTTGAACACTAATATACACCTCCAATAGTGTCAACATGATCAAATTTAAACTTTTCGCTTTACTTCTTAGAATAGATTAGTGCGCGAAAAAAAAAAAAAAAAAAAAAAAAAACAAGAGTTTTGTACCATAAAATTTGATCTAGGACTTAATTTAAGTGTCAAATTTGATATTTATTCGCATAACAGATTTATAATAAACGGAGTGGAAACCAAAACGAGGCCGCCTTGGTAGCGGGTGGTAGCGTGTCTGCCTCACGTTCAAGAGGTCCCGAGCTCGAATCTCGGTCAGGATGAGTTACCTGGATAGGGTTTTTTCGGGGTTTTCCCTTATACTGAAAGACGAATGTCGGGTAACTCTAAGCTCCATGGACCCCGGACTCATTTGAGCATCATTTCACCCATTCCATTCATTGTCCGATATGACTTAACGTTGGAGGACGTAAATTAAAATATAAAAAAAAAAAAAACCAAAACGAGAATCTATGTCGGTAATAAACTGCTAATACTATTAAGGAAACAATGCAGATTGGGTGACAAATGTATAACTTCGAATTCCGAGTATGTACTTTCTTGTTTTGTTTTATAAGATGAACTTGTTATTTCTATCAGGTAGCAAATCAGCTATAAAGTTCAAAGGCATAATTTGACCGTCGTTTTTGTTTAGCTTTGTGTTATTGCATTACACAAACAAGTTCTTATTAATTGGGTCATGATATTTTGGTGAGGGTCGTTTTCGCTAATAATTGTCGAATCCTGTTGCACAAGGAAGCATTAAACGTTTTAAATCATAGTTAACCATTGTAAGAGTGACAATATCACTTTCAGGGATTCAAGTTAAAAAAAGAAAATTCAAGTCAAATTTTATCGAATAAAGTTTCAAATTGAGAATTAGAATGAACGATTATGAAAATGCACATCACACTATCGAAAGCACTTAATTGGACATTCCGAGCATATTAACTGCGATTGTTAAATTTATACTTAGATAACATCCATTTTCTTAAAAGAGCAATGTTAGTGATCATTAAAATGAGTTTTCAATTTGGAGAGAGTTCTTTGGGTCGTTTTTCTAGAAATGGTAATCATCGTTAGCAAATACTGTCTTCTGCTGCTCGTCAGCTTTCTCATAACAAACTGCTCTCATGCAACATATTCTAAAGAGAAAATTATTAGATGTACGGATGGAATTCCGAGACAAACGCTAATGGTTCTCTTATGAATAGTGATGTATGATTTTGCTTTCAAATTGGCATTGGGACTATTTACGTCAGAGTGTCTCTTGAATGCAGATATCGAAAAACTGGAGAACTCTGAAGATTAATTAGAGCGAACTAATATGTTGCATAGCAAATCTTATCGAAGCATAAATTTTGTAGATGATGCAAATGGAATTTATGAAGAATTTCGAGGTCTTTGCAGACAGTTCACGAATATCATCGACATCCTTTATCATACACCAGTCAGAAATGGAACAATCGAACATCGTCAATGGATTGACGATAGAGAATTCGGAAATTAACGCTTTACTGGCTTTACTTTAACTATTGGTTTTTGTTTATATTTGAGATGGACATTTTGATATCTGGACAATCTGTAATCGTAGGTCGAAAACATATACTCCATTTCGGATTAATTTTGAAACACATTATGGATTATCACTAATTGCTGTAATCTCTAATTAGTTATTTGGACATGGAGTTGTAAACAATATGCAAAAGGAAAGGTTTGGTCCCATTCCTTGCAATGTGAATCTTTACAGAACGTAAGTTTGGCATAAAAAATTATATAAACCAGTGTGAAATTTGCTGAAGTTTGCAGCTCTCATTCGTCTCAAGCAAATCAGCATCTAATGACGCAAAAGCTGAGCAGCTATTGGGTTTGCTGCTCGCCGTTTGCTTTCCAAACTGATTAATACCTGTCAGTGAAATGGCGTGATGATCCAAGAACAGCTGCGAGCTCTTCAGTGCACTTTTACCAAGACAGGAAAGTAGGCGCATACTTGCTTAGGTATTCAAGGTACGTTTGCCATTAAAGATAGGGAAGAACAGATGTAAAGGAGCAAAATGGTGGGTAATAAGCAAGGCACGCTGAGGAACATCGAGAGGTAATGGAAAAGGGATTTTCATAACTACCTCGAAGGATATTTTTGAACTGTGTTCATGCTCTGTAACTGCAACCTATTTTAAGATGTCATTAAGCATGTTCTTTCATTTTTTTTTCTTTATTTTCTCCCTCCAATAATGATGAACCATTTTGAAGCGAATGCTTCTGCCACATCCGCAAAGCACAGCTAGAGCTAGATCGTTGGATAGAATCGTCATTCATAATCTTAAGCTTTAAATGGAGTATCATGCAGAGGCGCTCAGTCATGAACATGGCGTCATCAGAAGCGCCCTTATTCTGAAAGACGAATTTCGGGTAACACTAAGTTCTATGGACCCTGGGTTCATTTGAGCATCATTTCACCCATTCCATTCACTGTCCGATATGACTTAACGTTGGAGGACATAAATTAATTAAATAAATAATGACGAATAATAATTTAGTGAGGAAGCAGAGTTACTTACCCTAGGCTGCTCTAATATATACAGGTTGAGTCAAAACGATCCAGCGACGGTTATCAAATCGTATGCTCATTAAATTAATATTTTTAATCAAGTACCTTTGTAGGTAAATATATTTATATACCATTTCTACTTGTATGGATATTTTAGTGACTTTGCATGTGTGATGTTGGCTAATATAGAAGTGTGCCATTATAGGTTTAGCAGAAAGTAAAGGTTACTTTTTAGTTTCCTGTAATATATCCGGGACACTAACGTCCTGCTGTGCTAGTTTGTAGCACATCAGATGCAGGAACAGGGTATTTCGAATTTCGCTGGAGCTAGCGAAAATATAATGCGGGTAAAGACAGAAGCAAATGAAAAAGAAGGGAATGGAGAACGAAATGCGAATAAAGCATCATCTATTTTGCACTGTGCTATTCTCCAATTCGTTGATCTGTATGTGACCTCATAAAAATGCATCGCCTTGCCGCTGGGTTATCATATCACGCCTGTGCTACACATCATTCTCAAGTACTTCTTTTTATTCTTACGTCATTGCCTTGATCGTAATGGCTCTATATAAATGACATTATACCGAAGTAAATTTGCGGGCGCTTATGCCGTAGATGCTGATATTTTTGGGCTCACCAAGCTGCACATAGGCTATATCACCAGTTTGTAGCGACAGATGGCGTGTCGCTGCATTTCAATTGGAAATTGCTGCTGATAGAAACAGGACTAATGCTTGGTCCCTGTGGGTGGCCCTGTCCGGAGACAGCGTGCTTCCCTATTAACAGCATCTCTGTCCTAATACATTAAGCTTATTGAGGTCACTTCCGAAGCGTTATTCTTGGTTTTCTGATAGACGGTATACTTGTTTTGACACAGCAAAATCGAAGAGAAAAGTTAAACTATATCTATAATTTTATCCAGTCACTGAGCCACCAGATAGTACGCTGATTGTTAATTGATTTGAATATGAGTAAATACCCTGGCATCAGATTTTTGTAATGAACTTCCTAAATTTGTACATGTTCGTGACTGTAAAATATTTACCAGTATACAGCCTCATGTGAGTACTAGTAGGTTACAGTGAATGTGCTTGAGGACACTGCTTGAATTTAGAGAAGTGAAGGGCAAATCAGTAGTGGATATGTAGCCGTACTTTCATAAGTATTTAAAGTAGCTAAGCTTAGAAGCGAGTCCCATCCAGTTCAGTGGGAGTGGTATGAAGTGTGACGTTGGTGCGATATTCTAAGTGGATTGGGGGAGCTCTGTGATAGGCAAATTATCGTCTGCTTTGCTCTTGTAAGAAACAATAACAATCTCGCGTGATTATTTATGTTTATTCAAGCATTGCTTCAAGTCTCCAGCTTATACTCCTTCCCCCTTATCCTGACTTCCCCGCATCCCGCAAACACACAGAGCTTGGTTCCGTACAGTACTTTACTTGTCTGTAACCAGCAACACTGACTTTCAAACCAGGTTTGCTCATGTGACAGCTGGACGGCTACTGGAATCGTCGCCATTGCTAGGGACTTTATGGAAGTACGGCTACTCTACAGTGAGATTCGGAAGCCTCGCTATAGTTCACGAGATTTAACTTTACCCCTATTTTTAGAAAGAGAAAGAAATACGTACTCATGATCTCTTTCTGATGCGCCCCTCTTTTATGGCCTGCCAGTCAGGGCAGACACATCAGTGGCGGATGATCCTTTTTCGTCCTCCAAATATGGTTCCTGTTCCCCTTCTTCATTGTCATAAATTTCAAAATGTCCCTCATGTACACAATTTGAATCATCTTCTAAATTAATTATGCATGTATCACTAATTTCATCTATTAATCTTTCTCCCATTAAAACTGTTGAATCTTTTCAACATGTTCACAAGCTTCCCGCCGGATTTGTTCGGACACCTCACCTACTACACTATCAAACAATACTTTTAAGTCACTAAGCTTAAATGATACGTTATGTTTTGGGACATAATTTTTTATCTGTGCCCATATAAGTTCTATAGCATTAAGGACTAATGATAGAGAGGTAGTCGTATTACAACGTGGCCCTTCTGTCAGTAATTTTCCTCCGCGTGAGTTCTTTACAATCTAAATTTCGTTATGCTTCACACAGATATAGTTGGTTTTTCTGCATTTTAGGGCCTAACATTCCTCTATAAAAAAGTTTATGGACATTGATCACAGTTTCCCTGTCATCTGATCTTATAGCTTATCCCTTTCTGCCTACGCCTCCAAGAACTAATATAGACACTAGCACTATTCCCAGCAGTATGTTTAAAATAATCACAAAATTCTCAAATTCTAAAAACATTTTTTCCACGTTTCCAACACGTTAACAACCGATACTTCAATTGCCTGGTGCCTGCTTGTGCTTACCCACATACTACTGCACGTAATTAGGGAATATAATATGGTTTTAAAAGGGACTTACCAAATCAAGGAAAGAAACCCAGCGCCCGTGCTAGACAAGGATAGTGCAAAAGGTGCCAAGTTGCGTATGATTTCTTTACCTGACTACATTTCTGATGCCCCGCCCACTTGTTTCGTTACCATTTAGTCCCTCTTCCCACCGAATGCATACATATGACAAACTAGTGCATATCTCGATTCTGAAAGTACGTTTACAATGCTCTCTATATAATAAGTAAATAAAAAGTTGAATATCTTAAAAAATTCGACCTACTGTTTGGGTTATCCTGATTAAACGACTTGTGCTGTATTCTGCTACTGTTTGAGAATTATCGGAATCTAGCTAACCCACAGCAAGGTTGGGGTATTTTCGGTGTGCGCTCTATCAATATCCGTAAGTGCTCGAACCCGGCGAAGTGATTGGATTATCTTCAATAATTTGGGGCATAGACTCTATTTTTATCACTGGATGTTCGATCCAACTGAAGCTGTCGTTGACACTAGCACAGGTCATGTGTTAATTTCTCAAACGTTCAGTATATAGATTTTTCGCTAAACTACATCTACATCAGTAATTAGCGATAATTAACTAGAATTAATTACACACTTATTTAGATTATAATGAAAACATCTTAAGTGTATGGTTTAAGGGAGTTAATGTAAATATGATTATTTGTAAAGTAAACCAGTATACTTAAAATTAATTGTTCTGTCACACTGGCCGTGTGTAGGCTAAAGTATGGAAAGATAGAGTCAGATTGAAAAGTTCAATGCCATAGCCGGGATTTCAACCACGGATCTTCTGTTTGCCGTCCAGCCGCTCTAACCATTGAGCTACTATGGCCAACGTGCCCACATGACATTAAGGCCCAGGCCTTAAAGTACATACGCGTTGTAAGTCGCCATTAAGGTAGTTGTCTCATGTATTTATGAGAACTTCTAAGTGGTTTACCGGGAAAAACACGAGTCAGTTGGAGAATTTAATGTCATGTGGGCACGTTGGTCATAGTAGCTCAATGGTTAGAGCGGCTGGCCGGCAACCATAAGATCCGTGGTTCAAATCCTGGCTATGGCATTGAATTTTTCAGTCTATCTTTCCATACCAGTATAATTCATTATCACCTAATAAATATATTATCAGAATATAAAATCACTCAAAACTCAACATACACCGAAGTTCAAATTTCATTGCAGCATTTTGTATGTGATTAGTTCATGGAAAAACCTTACATAGCAACGAAGACAATCGCGGCTTTAAAGTTTGAGAACGACTAATTTCTACTGTTTTGCAATAATGAGCAACCCTCCACTCAGGTGAATTGTGTTGAGTTTCAGTATTTTATTTGCAGTAGCTCAATTCATGTCGTTACCTCACACTAGCATGTATGTTCTGTCAAACAGACATGCAGCTTTTAAACTTTCAGCTGATAGTTACGGGCTGCTGACCTCAGAAAAATTCATAATAATTGCAATTGCATCAATTTTTCGTTTTAGTGATTGAAATAAATAACTTTCTGACCTTCCCCCTTAGATACAGATAATAAATAAATGGATTTTAAAACAAGTTTTAATGCAGATGGTAAATTTACACATACCGCTTATTGTTATATCCTTCTTTTCTTCAGGAGTAAAACAGCAGCACTTTATTATTATTATTATTATTATTATTATTATTATTATTATTATTATTATTATTATTATTATTATTATTATTATTATTATTATTATTATTATTATTATTATTATTATTATTATTATTTATAACTCGACAGAGCGTTGAAGCGTGTCGACCTTCAGGTGACCAGCGCTGCGAACGTCTCTTATTGGGTCTTATCTAGTCGATTAGAAGAGTGGAATATTAGTAAGTTGACGTACAATAAGTTACGAAACACAAATAGAGAGATTGGAAGCTGCGTGTGTCTATAGGATATGTTTTCTCGCGTCTGCCGATGTATGACACGTTGCTGTCCAGCATACATGATTATATCTGAACAGACTATAGGTACATACACTGGACTCGCCGTGTATGTGCGATAAGCTGAGGTAAACATCTCTGTGTTGCGAACTTTTTCCGATACGCTTTCTCGCTTTGTCATGTCGTAAAATCTATAATCTTCTTAAACTGATAAGGTGTGCAGGAACTTGGAATGTACAGAGATGCATTGAGCTTAGAACTACGTTTTATTTGTCTTCTGAAGATAAAATTTCCCACATATTAATTTTCTCAAATGATTCTAAACATTTTAATTAAAATGCTCATTTTAAAAGTATTTTCATTCGAAATGAAATGTATATAATGAATTTTGTTGAATATCCTCAGAAGTCAGTGTTCTTAATTTTGACTGGCAGGTGGTTCTTAAAGCATCTTTGAAAACTATACATCTAGCGTTAATGGTAGTGTGGTGACTAGAAAAAAAATAAGTAATAATCCTTTCGCGTAATTAGCTAACGTGACAATAGATTGGTTGTACATATAGGCCTGTACCTTTGAATGTCAAGTGATTCAGTAAGTGGTAGAGCAAGGTGTAAAAACAGCTGCAGGACCACATTATTTTGTCAGTAAACTTAAATCAACTTAAATCACAATTTGACTATTCCTGCATCGAGTGCATTAGAAGGACTTTTCCAGCGCTCCGCAGAATACTCAAACTCTAAATAATATTTTTTATATAATTTTTTATTGATCGATCAGCAGTACAATGCTTTACAGATCAGAGTGAAAAGAAGGTAACAGTACAATAAGAACAATAACACTCAGGGGTAGGCCAACAGGCCGCTCCCTAACTACATTAAGTTAGAACTCATATAGTACTCTCTGAGAAATTATGTCAATATTGAAATGTAAGACAGACATCAAGCACTAGAATCACTCGAATCAGATGTATCACTTAGAAGCAGGTCCTGTGGTAGTCTCCTCTTCAAGCGTGAGGGCTGGCGCGTGCGCACGCCTATGTTATAATGCACAACTCCTGGAACTTCTTGCAGTGTGGAAAAGAAACGACGAGCGATCCTGCGAATGTAGTCGTGAAGAGGCAAGAGTCCTAGTTCGTGATGGAGCTGCTGATTACGGATGAACCATGGAGCGTTGGTAGCGATGCGCATTAAGCGATTCTGTATGACCTTAAGACGACCAAACTCTAAAGAGACATTAATCTCTGTCCTTGTTAGCAGTAGAATAGGAGGTTGCTTAATAAGCTTAAAAGCAACAGCAAGCAACATTTGAAAACTCTGACATTGTTGTTTTCTTGCAGAAGAATCTGCGCATTGAACTGAAATACAAATAGACATTGTAAATTGGAGAAATTGTAAATACTCATTAAATAAGGTATGTCGCTATAATTTTTATTTATACATTTGTGTTTGCTTTATGTTATAAAACAACCTATATCATATTAATCTGGAAACCTTCGCCCGCCTCGGTAGCGTGGTGGTAGCGTGTTTGAATCTCGGTCAGGGTGAGTTACCTGGATATGGTTTTTTCCGGGGTTTTCCCTTATCCTATAAGACGAATGTCGGGTAACTCTGAGCTCTATGGACCCTGGGCTCATTTGAGCATCATTTCACCCATTCCATTCATCGTCCGATATGATTTATCGTTGGAGGGCGTAAATTACTATATATATGGAAAACCTCGGAATTCGCACTGCCACTCCCCAGTTTAAGTCTGATTTGCTTTTCTGTTCTTTTCTGCTGTATAAATTCTCACTATTGAAGTATGTATACCATTTATTAGTTCAGTGTCATCACATTGGTATTAGTGCAGTAACACATTTGTCTTAGTTCAGTGGTGGCACACTGTCCTACCCTCTACAATGTTATTACTATATAATTATTTTGTATGTGTTTTCTCAGATCTGCAAAGCATGTATTACTGCTGACCGATCTAATAAAAAAGTAAATGAAAAAAGAGATTAAGTCTGAAGCAACCTGTAGCACTTATGAATCACCCAAGCCCGTATTCTTAGTGATTCACAACCAGCTCTACTCGCTATTAATGATAAATACAACTTAAATTCATTAGCACATGAAATCAGAACCTTGCTTCAAAACCATCCAGGACATATTGGCATAGGATGGGTTAAAGGACCCAGTGGAATTTTAGGTAACGAGAGAGCTGATTGCTTGGCTAAGAAGGCTGCAGAATCCAATCTTCCTGTCACATACTCTTTATGTCCTATTTCTAATGTAAGGAGAATAATACATCAACATATTCTTGAAGAATGGAACCAACAATGGCTAACAACTCCAAATGGAAGTTTAACAAAAACATTATTTTTCCCTAGTGTATATGACAGAGGAAAATGTGAAACTCTTGTACCAAATTTTGTTTTGACACAATTTTTAAGTGGACATGGTAAATTTGGTGAATACTTATTACGCTTTCACTTAACATCCAACCCCGAGTGCATGTGTGGTGAAGAATTTCAAACTGTGGTTCATCTCCTTTTCTGTTGTCCCATTTTCTGGAGAGAAAGACAAGAATTAATATTCAAGCTAGACTCTCTAGGAACTGAATTTTCTGCTCCGCTCACATCTTTGCTAATGAAGCCACAACAGTATGAGTACTTCATGATGTTTATAAACTCAGTGTTTAAACGTCTGAAATAGTTTAAATTAATATGCATCAGATTATAACATATTTTCTTCCTTCTAGTATTTAAAATATTTTTGTTAAAATTGTGTATTTTTATGTATCAACTATAACCCTAATATACCACTGTGTAAAATAGGGTTCATAAATCTGGATAAATAAAAAAAAATCACCCAAGCCACGCCTGCAATTTTTTTTTTTTTTTTTTTTTTTTTTTTTTTTTTTTTTTTTTTTTTTTTTTTTTTTTTTTTTAGATATCCGTGATTTGTCACCCGTGATCTTCCCCAGAAAGGCAGTTAGGGAGTGAAAGGCAGTGGTAAACGATCACATGCTGATATAGATATATCGAGAATCACTGTTTCATTGGCTAGTTGCTTATGTTTGTGTAGACTTAAAGCTTGTCACTTGTATGTTTACATTATCAGTAGGGATAAATTTTACATGTAAATACAGATTGAGTTTTCTCCCCAAAGATGGAATTAAGGTTAGCAGCAAGTATTACGTTCACTTGTGCTCGATTGTAAAGTTTTTCAAGGCATATTTATGATACGGCTGCTTAGGACAATTGTCCATACAGCTAGCATGTAGTACACTTTTTATTATGTTATGTGGGAAAATTAATCGGAGAATTATGTAGTTTTTAGAGAGAATCTAAACAGAAACTTGTGTTCTGTGGATAGATACGTTCAGGTGAAAATGAAATCTAGGTGATTTTTTTTTTATTCCGGATGTAATGCTTCTAATTTTGTCCAATATCTGTAGGCTCAGTATGCATATAGAAGTCGTAAATCTATATCTGATTATTTAGAAAAAAATTATCATTGCTTACCGCAGATCGAGTGAAGTTTGGAATGCTGGCTTAAGGAAGTATGCACTTACTTTGTAAGCACCAAAATGTATAAGCTCCAAGTTAATTTCAGAACATAAATGGGGTATATTTTCAAATTATATATTTTGTAGCATAAATGCATTATTAGGATAATTTTAGCGCATACAAATGCGACGTCTGGTTGTAAGTTATTGGTCATGTACATTCCAACGTCACTGGATGTGAACACGTCCATTTAGTTAACACTAAATAAGCTTCAATGGTAACGCTGTGCTTATTTAGCCCAATACACACTCAAAATATCCTGAGCTTCCTTAATGCGAAAGCACGTACAAATGAGAGCAGTTTAGTGACATTTATTTGAGATTTAACTCCACAAAGCTTTATTATGACCATATGAGTTAATAAAAACATATGCACCAAAAATAGCATCATTGTCTGTAATGTTAGTGGAAGCTGTGATTACATCCCTCAGTTCGCGGTTATGCAGACGACCTTGGCTGAGTGTTTTATTATTGTCCTCCCACGATGAGGGGTCCGCGTGATTACTACCGACTTCCCATGCTGAAATAGCACTAAACTTGCACGAGGTAGCATTATTGCACTGGGAATGGAATCCCTTCTTATATATAATGCACTGTAGCTTATTTGACCGCTTTCCCTCTCGGATATTATTTAAACTCCTTGATCGAGTTTCAACAACAGAGGGGGTACGCATTGTACCTAAATAATTGATTGTCAGTTCTGCTGATTGAAAATATGCGTAATAACATCTACACGTTCAGATTTCGCTCAAGAGAAATCAAACGCAGGGAGTGAGTTTGTAGTCAGATGCAGAGTAAAACATGGAAGAACATTCTGCAAAATCTGTTACTAAGCATATGTTCCGATTGTTTTTGTATTTATCAAATTTCGATTGGATGACAAAGGTTAGTTTTTGTTGCTGGAAGTCTAAAGCAGTCAGTTTCATTTTTGCATTTACTGGTTAATACTTAGGAAAAAATATAAGTTGAAGAACGCTGCAGCTGAACTGTGAACATACTGCCTTCTCAGCAGAGGTTCCCGGCCGAAGAAATACATTTTTCTTAAATTAGAATTGTTCCCTAAGCTTAAACCCACCTTTTTTATTTTACTGCCAATCTGGAGAAAGATTTATTATCACTTTTGAAACGTTGTCTTCCACAGTTAGGGCGATAGCATAAGCTCTGCTGCAGGATCCATTGTTGTAAAGAATTTGATGTCAGTATTACTCTATCTGAAAAACAGGTATTATAATTGTATGGTTTCAGTTATTTTCATTACTGCACGAACATGGAGTTCCAAAGGTTGTTAATTTCCAATACGATAGAAGTTAAAATGCGTATTTCCCAGTGGCGTATGCTGGGATTGTGACGGAAGCTATCACTAGGCCTAAAACCGGACAATAAGAGATTTTTTGCAATTTACGACCTCCAACGTTAAGTCATATCGGACGGTGAATGAATTGGATGAAATGATGGTCAAATGATTCCAGGGTCATGGAGCTTAGAGTTACCAGACATTCGTCTTGAAGGATAAGGGAAAAACCCTGGAAAAAACCTTATCCAGATAACACCCTGACCGAGATTCGAACTCGGGATCTATTGAAATAAGAGATTGTTGATTAAATGTTAGCTTCACTAACAGTGCATTTAAATCAACTTTTCTTCAATCAAGCTCTTAAAACAATTAAAAAAGAAAACAAACAATTTCACCATACCTGTTTATATATACATGGATTCCAGTCGTCCTTCTTTGTGGTTAAACTGCGTTGTGACACTATCAAAAAACAGTTCCTCGGTCTTCTCTATGTAACAAGAATGTCTTTTTCCACCAATAGAAGAGTCAAGTTGCTCAGACGAATTTGTCCTTGTGTTGCACGTAAATAAGATTTTATTCGTTTCAAGGCTGAAAAACTCCTTTCTGCACTTGCAGTGGTAGAAGGAAATGTTAAAATCAGTTAAAATACGTTTTATAAGGGTTCTTATTTTTTCCTTCTATTCACACTGCAAGTGCGGAAGAGCTGGAGTAGGCCTTCCCTGTTTTATTATCACTAACTTACCCTCGTATTTAAACTGCAAGAATGATCTTTGCACTAATTGTTTAATTACACATTCTTCGCCCATTCCGATGAATTAGCGATATCAACTGTCTTGGTACACTGTACACTACGGCTTTGAGGACCGTAACAATCACACAGTAATTGAAAACACGCTCTTTCTTGCTCTTAAATCCAAGTGCTATGTGGAATTCCAAAGCCAATCGTGTCCGTAAGGTACATTTCGGAGATGCTCGTATGAGTGTGGCGATGTAAGGTTCCGAAACCTTGGCGTGTTGAATCCTGCATTCCTCCCCCTCGTCCCTCACTGCCCCTTACCATAGAGAAGGCTGCAACAGTAGCTTCCGAAGCTCTGCTTGCCCCTCTGTTCAGTGGTAGGGTAATTCGCAGTAATTCTTTATGGGGAAACTGGCTGGTATTGCAATTATTATTAATATTGCTTATTAATTTCTTGTTTACTTTAGATATGGGCTTCGATGATAGCTTTGATAGCCCATAATATACGCCACTCGCATCTCCAAAATCAGAGAACACAAGATCGATCTAGGCTTTTGTTTCTGAGGGTTTAATAAAAATAAGACAAGCGTCAGATACATATCAGTTCAGTTGAATCCAAGGCTCATTGCAGATCATTGCATTAATTTGATTCAACAGTTCTGCAAAAATGAGAGGTAAAATCGCTTTCCCACTTGCTCAAAGTGTGTTGATGAATCGTGAATCATGGATATTCCCAATAATGAAGAGAAAATATACTCTACTGTGTAGTAAGCAGGGTAACTATTTCTTTGCGAACAAATCAATGTTGAGATTTCCCCCGAAATACATGCTTTAAAGACGAGTGAGTAAAGAAATGAAATTGCATTTCAAAGCAGGCAGTGTATGTCAAACTAGATCTGTGGCATACCATTCCCTTGTTTCTCATGCCTTCTAGTTATGATGTTCAGTAATTTAAACTTTTTGGAACTGCTAAAACATTCATTTGTGATCTTTGAAGGAATGGAGTTTCAAAGCCGGCATATAGTGACCCATACTTTAAACATTTGACTATCGCTCGTTCTTCTATAATTCTATATCCTCCTTATTAATTCAAAGAAATGCAAAATGAAACCATTTCTGTAAATGTTTATCTTGATTACATGAGGTGGAAGGAAGAATAGTTGTAGGAGATTTGTAGAAGAATCACCCCCATCTAGAACTCTCCGTTATGTGCAATATTTTTATTTTCTCAGGAATTATTCTTAACGATTCTGATTAATAAACCACATGTTAGGATATTTTCATGATACACAAAATGTATCTGTGATGTTGAGAGAATAGCCTTTGATGTCCTATTCGTTCTAAATTGTTTCAGCATAATTCGTAAACCGTAAGTGATTGACAAAATCGTACTCCACAAAAAGGTCTACTGTTTCTTGTTAAAAAAAAAAAACATAATTTATGTGATTTTTATGGGGTGACAAACATTATCGAAGCATTTGATCTTGGTTTTAATTTTGAAATACCTAAGTTCTTAAATTTTATTATCTGGCCATGCAAAGAGAATGGAATTTCAAAATCATCACATTAGCGACAAGTCATTGGATGATGTAACTCATTACAAAAACTTGTATACAGACAATGAATTTATATACACATGAGTTTTCTTGGACTTTTTAGGCTTTGCATTATAATGATAGGCTAGCTATTCAAATGTACTGGAATCACAATGACTCATAATATCAGTAGCTATTTCATTGTTTGCTGATACATAGCACAAAGGCGCAGGAGAAATACTTTGGTTTACCTCTGTTGAGCATTACACGAAGAAACTGCAGAATGCGTTGTTTTCATTATACATGGTCACGTACATGAATATCGTTAGTGCACTTTACATAGGGCTCCACCTCTCTGTATGGAAATTGTTCACGCAGCATTTGTTCTTTGGGTTGCCTAGAAATAATTAAAAAGTATATGCATGCCGAAGAAAAACTTTGCAATATTGCATGCTTCTTAAAATTTTAAACGCTGCTTTTGTGAATGAGCTTTATAGTTTATGATGGGTTACTCTCCTTGGAAGGACCTTTGAAGAACAAATTATGTGGATGGATGCGCATTTCTTCTTTTTATTTTACTTCAATTTTCTCACTGCACAAAATATATTATGAGATTGTCTCTTTGGCTCACATGAACCGTTTGCTACAGAGACTACAGCAATGGAAACAAAACACAACAGAAGCGTAGTGCGTTTGATTTTGTTAATACCCAGGTTACGCTACCTCGCGCATTTAGTCACAATTGAGATAAGGTGTTATTAAATTAAGCGTCTAGTCATTGACGCCTTACAGAACAACCTCGAGCAAAATTTAAATTCTGTTTTCGAAAATAAGTGTCCTGAAAATAACCTCAACATCCTGCAGCAGTACTTGAAATTAGAAAATGAATTCAAGCTGTCCGGATGTTCAAGGAAAAATATGACGTTCAACACTACTTTCTCTAGCTGCTAAAAATGGATTCATATCTACAGTGTGCTCATAATGTGAAGGGGAAGAATCATTACTGAATAACGGACTCACTTCTGGATTGAGACATAAGAAGCAATTGCTTCGAATACTTTGCTGATGTATCTGCACATTGTAGATTTAAAACTTTTGAGTCACCATTAACATTACAAATGACACTTTGGTAAACTTAAAGTCAATATTTACAGTTCGTCTGGTTTATCTTGAAACATGAGAATTACAGAGAGAGCACTATTGTCCGCGCTGTCGTAGGTAACCCATGACTGCCTAATTCCATATTCATCACTTCTCTGTAACGTTCCAATTGACTCCGTCTGATTATAGTGTCACTAATGGCATTGTTATGCTGCCGCGATAAGCTAGAGCCAGGCGCGTGGGCAGGAGAGAGAGATTCCAGAGCGCTCTTCGGGGTGTGCCGGAGCATCACCTCTTCTCCCTTGAGCCGCAGTACCTTCCTGCCGACGTCGACCGTCGCCTCGTGGCTCCTGCGGACATCCAGTCCCAGTATCACCTCCTCAGCCACCTTCGCGACGAACATCCACAGACGCAAGGTACTCCGCCTCAAGATCAACTGCTGCAGGATCTCTCTCTCCATGGGCAAGGTGTCGCCCGATGCCGTCACTAGCTGGTATAGTCGGCTCGGTTTTCTCAAAGCATGTAAACAAATGAAAGAAATCACTGCTAAAAAGTTACATCATAAATAAAGGCTGCAGGCCTTGGTAATTTTCCATAGGTATACTGCACATGGACTGTACTGTTATTGTTTGCACATGTAAAGATCTGCAAGCTGTTATAACCTGAGCATGACAACCGCCTCACTGAGAGGGGAAACAAAGCAGTCGCGCTATACTACGCCGAGATCTCGCGTCTGCATACACTTAAAGGCAGTGAATGCTTCACTAGTTCGCAGAGTACCATGCCATGTTGTTTTCGACGTATGCATATTTGATGGTCGTGCTGTACATCTGTCATTCATACTGTGTCCAACTAACTTGTATCATATGCAAGCGCAGATGTCTCCGGCCATTATTCAACACCTTGAAGAGTAGGCGTGTCCTTAATGATTTGAAAGGCGTAAAATGCCTCTTCCAGGTGCTAACGGGAGCTTCGACATTCAAATACAACCTGTGCTTTTTAACCGGTGAACCTGAAATACTTGACTATCTTGATGGAGCGTGGTATAACGTGCTTTACTGTGATGACCTGCTTTTGTTTTGCATTGCTAATATTTCATAAAACAAACGAAAAAGTGTTCAAACGAGTTTACTGATATACTCTGCAATACTCCAGGAATTGTTATATCCTGCATTCAGTAAAATGATTTAATTTACACACACAACTAATATCACAACTTATGTAATTTGCATATTTAAGTGAGCATAATATGTTATCGAATACATTAAATCTAACAACTGTTTATTATTATTATGTGAAAATTAAAAATGTGTTATTAGCAACAATAAAGCTAATGAAATTTTTCACTAGGGTGTTCCGTAGGATCAGTTTTTGATCTCAGTTTTCATAGGTGTTAATGAAATTGACAGTCATGTGCAGCCTTGATATATACGCACCTGGTATTACAATATTTTAAGGCAATAAAATGTTATGCTATATCTTTCTGAAGCTAAAAGCCAATGAGCTTAAACTGCATGAGATATGACAGGATCAGTTTATTTTGTCAAACCTAGTTTAATATTCGAGTATTGTCACTGCCTCTAAAGTAATTGGGGAGGATCATAATGAGCTTAAGGGCCTTGAATTATCTAAATTAACTTTTGCTCTATCCCACCTCCTTCATTTTCTGCTTGAAACATGTAGCTTTACTCATTCGTGACTAAGCATAGGAGTCACGTGAATGCGTCATATTTTGGCGAAAAGTAAGTGGACGTTCAACATTTACAAAGTGTTTGGCATTATAGATCTATATGCGGATATTTCCCCAAAACAGTGTATCATGCATACTTCAATAGTATCTTTAAATATAGACGTTATTATGCGGAAATAGCTCTTGCATTGACAAGAGCCCTTAAACTGCTGAGAAAAGACATTAGAATAATGATAAATTCATGTTAATCTCTTTTTATCGAAGAAAAATTTCTATTGTATATACTAAGTGTATGTATATACATAAAGAAATTAACTGCGCTTCTTTAATATAGCGAAACGTTTCTTAAAAAGCAAAGTCCGGAAGAACTTTTCAACCATAGCTATAGAAACAGCCATTCAATTTTTACAAGTCATATTTAATTTTGGCAATACTCAGTATAAATTATCTGGTTGATTATTTGACAAGATATTTAAGTGTTGCTTTTGCTGTATGTTTTGACATAGTTGAAAACATAATATATTAATGTGATGGCTGAACATTTTGAGAATCATGCTCTGGTTACATTCCATCGCCAACATAATTAGATGGTCATATATGAACAGGAGGCAATAAATAGAACATTTATCGATAAAGGCAACGTGTGATAGTCTAAGCGGCAAAGAGCTAAACAATGGTTGGTCGGCGCTCTGATACACGCTCTGACCTCTGTTCTTCTCTGGTACGTTAGTTAACTATTCATGGCTTAATGAATACATTTTGGAGTTTCACGAATGCGGCAAGTGGGTGGGTGAGTGAGTAGAGCAACTTTCTCTTAATCACGAGTTGAGTATATCACAGTCTGCCATCATAGTGGATGCCTTGCTTAGATGCTGTCAACAACTCAAGCCCTCTCCTGGTAAACTTCGTGAGTTTAAAAGAATCCATCGCCAGCGTGCAGCAGTGTATCATCGTGTTGAATATTGCTGCCAACGGAGATGCAAAGCCAAGTATTGGCATTTGAAACGTTTGGAAAGCCTATTCCAGGTTCGGAGAATTAATAAAGGCCTGGAAGTATCAGCCTGTTAATCATAATTCAACGTAGCAGCAGGGGAAATAATGTTGCATTCTTATAGTTTCTTTACGCATTGTTCAGCAAACTATTTTGAAAAAGGAGCAACTCTCATTCTCTCTCTCCTATTTTATATAATTATTTATTGCTTTACAGATCAGAGTGAAAAGAAGGTAACAAAACAATGAATTAAAGAACAATAACCCTCAGGGGTAGGCTAACAGGCCACCCCCTAATTACATTAAGTTAGAACTCCACTAATACTCTCCGAGGAATTAAGTCAGTATTGGAGATGTAAGACACACATCAAGCACTAGAATCATTGGAATCAGATGTATCACTCAGAAGAAGATTCTGTGGTAGTCTCCTCTTTAAGCGTGAGGGTTGGCGCGTGCGAACGCCGATGCTTTAATGCACAGCTCCTGGAACTTCTTGCAGTGTGAAAAAGAAACGACGGGCGATCCTGCGAATGTAGTCGTGAAGAGGTAAGAGTCCTAGTTCGTGATGGAGCTGCTGATTACGGATGAACCATGGAGCGTTGGTAGCGATGCGCATGAAGCGATTCTGTATAACTTGAAGACGACGCAGATGACAAGTGTGCGCGGTCCCCACACTTGGCAGGCATAAGTAATAAGCGGACGAACGAGTGATCTGTAGTAACAATGAAGGCTGTAGGCCGAGGCTGGAACGGCGATGTAACAGAGGTGAGAGTTTTGAAAGCCGCCCGGAGGCCAGTGATATAAGACGATCGATGTGAGCAGGCCAGGTCAGTCGAGAGTCCAAAAGTACTCCAAGGTGTTTAACGGGAGTTGTAGTGGAGAGCCAAGGGACATTGTTCCTATAGAGACACAACGGAGGAAGCGGAGTATGTCGGCGAAGAGTGGAGATTTTAGCCTCGGTTTTCTGAGGGTACAAAGAGATCCGCCAAGTGCTGAACCAATGAGTTAGGCGATCTAAAGAGAGCTGTACTACATGTTGTGCGTGCTGGAGATTAACATGAGAATAATATAGTACTGTGTCATCAGCGAAAAGAGTTAAAGAAGTCGGAGCCAAGTCAGGAATATCAGAAGTGTATATATTAAATAGAGTCGGGGCCAAGAACCCTGTGGAACACCTGCGGTAATATTGCGTGGGGATGAAAGCATTCCACAAATGCGTACTGAAAAGCTGCGGTCGTAGAGGAAACTGTGGATTAGATGGGATAAGTAATTAGGAAGACCGATGCGGTAGAGCTTAAGGAGCAAACCATCATGCCAAACCCTGTCGAATGCCTGTGCCACATCAAGAAAAACCGCCGTGGTATACTGATGGGCCTCGAACCCGTGGACAATTGACCGAGTTAATCGTGAAAGCTGATGGGTAGTGGAATGTTTGTGACGAAATCCAAATTGATAAGGCGGAAGAAAATGGTTATGATTAAGGTAAGACAGAAGATGGCGATGAATTACTTTTTCAAAAAGTTTGGAGAAGGTTTGCAACAGACTTATAGGACGACTCTCCAATTTTGCGCAGATATTTCTATCAGGCTTGAGGTTCTTTTAGTGCGTAAATACAGGATGTAACGTTATCGGTGTCACATATTTGGGAGACGTGTTTGACATGAAAACAGTAAAAAAAAGTTCATATGTACATGGGTATGAAAATCAATTATTTTAAAGTGACAACACAAAATAGAAATTTACAAAAAATTGCTCAAACAATAAAGCAAGCCAAATTGCTACTTCTGAAGTAGCAATTTGCTGCAGAATGTTTCAGTAGCTCGTTGGGGAACTAATAAAGCCTGGTTCTTCGAGTGGTGTAGCGGAACACGCGATACTACAGCACGCAACTGTACTCTACTCAAAATGGTATTTACTGTTCATAAAACAAGCACATGAAGTCCAATTGATGAATATCGAGACATATTTGTGCTACGAAGTACAACAGTCGATCGACACCAAACTTGAAGATCAGCTAAGCTGGAAGATGAATGCCTGCGGATTATTATGTTTAAGCGTACAGAGCAGACATGTCCAGGGACTAGCATCATGTTCCGGTAATGAGAGGTCAAGCTGGGAGTCTCCCCTATTCCAGAGCGGAAATAATGTCCGTCTGTAACTAAGGACACAAAGCCCAGTGGGGCAGCTGTCAACACTGCCTTTAGCAGGTCATGGTGGACAACGTATGTGGTAGCTGGATACAATTAACGGTAGAGAACGCTTGAATAATACATAAATTAAAAATAACAAAATATCTGTAGGGCATAAGAACATGTCAACTTTCTTATTCAGCTGCGAGTTAAACCTTCGCTTTAAAATAGAAAGTGACCAGATCATTGGGCTTTGCTTCTCAAAGATTAAATGTACACAATTCTTAGACTACATTCATTAGAATCAGGAAGAAAACAAACTCATTTTTCAGAAAAGCCTGACTTCTAGAAACGTAATATAAAGTAAACTAATAGCAATGAAAGATTTTCAGTTAATTGGAGTCTGTTTGCAAATGATGGGCGAACCTCGTGCATTTTACTGAAGGCTTTAATCCTATAGTATGTACCTAACACAAATAGGTTTATAAAACAGAGGGAAGTAGGAGGTGAAACAAACATGGATACAACGGATTAAATGGTATATGATAGAGTCAACATTAAACATTTAATGCCATGGCCGGGATTTGAACCACGGATCTCCTAGTTTCCTCCAGTCGCTCTAACCCATTGAGCTACCATGGCCAACTAGCCGTCACGACATTTTTTTTTTCAATTTACGTCCTCCAACGTTAAGTCATCGTACGATGAATGGAATTGGTGAAATGATGCTCAAATGCGTCCGGGGTCCATGGACCATGACATTAAATTCTCCATTTGACTCATATATTTCCCCGGTAGACCACTAGTGGCTCTCGCATCCGAGATACACCGTTTGTGGCGACTTACTATCCTAAGTACTTGACTCCCAGGCTTCATCAGTTAACTCTTATTATTTTAGTTAATTGATGGAAACTAATCATTTCTCACACTGGCCGTATATAGGCTAAGGTTTTTGATTTCTCGGATGCGAGAGCTCGTAATGGTCTACCGGGGAAAATATGAGTCAAATGGAGAATTTAATGTTGTGACAGCACGTTGGCAATGGCAGCTCAATGGGTTAGAGCAACTGGACGGAAACCAGGAGATCCGTGGTTCAAATCCCGGCCATGGCATTGAATTTTTCATGTTTACTATCAAAAACCTTAGTCTATATACGTCTAGTGTGAAGAAGTGATTAATTTCCATCAATTAACTAAAATAATAAGAGTTAAATTATGAAGCCTGGGACTCAAGTACTTACGATAGTAAGCCGGCACAAACGGTGTATCTCGGATGCGAGAGCTTCTAGTGGTCTACCGGGGAAATATATGAGTCAAATGGAGAATTTAATGTCGTGACGGCAAGTTGACGATGTTAGCTCAATGGGTTAGAGTGACTGGTTGGAAACCAGGAGATCCATGGCTCAAATCTCGGCCATGGCATTGAATTTTTCTTGTTGACTTTATCAGAAACGTTAGCCTATATACGGCTAGTGTGGAGCAATGATTAATCTCCATCAAATAACGAAAATAGGTGCTTCATCCACCAAATCTTTCTTTACTCCTATTATTTCCCGTATTCCTGAAATACGAACCTTGAAACCGTAGTCTGGCCCTTCAAAGATAGAAGTTGTGCTGTGGGCTCATGCCCTGCACCATGAAATTTATTTTAGAACCACCTACATATGTGTCAAAAAATATGATGAATTTAATCATCGATGACACAGAATGTTACAAACATCCGACCTTAGAGGAGAAATAAGGGATAATGCGCCGTGTTGTTGGAAGAATTGCCGTATAGTACAGCATTGCCACTATATGTTGTGTATTTCATCGACATTATGAGCTATATTTTAAATCACCAACAGGGCTAATTGTTTTAACTATTACAATATAATAATTGCATTAAAAACCAGCTTAAAAAGTAATGCGTAAAAGAATTCGTTCAAACGTGCATTGGGCTTAGACGTTCATGCTTTTTAGAAGGAACGCAATATTATGATCCAGAGAGTTCATGCATGCCTTCTTGGCTCTGGACTCCAACGGAAATGCGTAAAGAAGGAAGTCTGGTTAAAGAATAGAACAATGACGTCAAAGAGGGTATGAGCAAGGACATCTTGAAAAAGACCTTGAAAACTACATAGTAGAAAAGAGCAAATCGTGTATTAGTTTGCATGCTTGTGGGATTACCGGGCAGTTATGTTCATATTATTTGTTTTTATGCTTGTTCATACTGTACTGATTTACACAAAATAAGTAAATGTAATACGGAAGTACGGTATTCAAGAAACACAAGGTTTTCTAAGACGACCACATTTTAAGTACATTTGTTGCTATAGTCTTTGGTTCGCTGATGCTTATGAAATAACTTGCAGATCACTGCATGTATAGAGTAAAGGTTTTGTAACTTAAATCCTTTAGGATTAGGATTACTACGGATGGGATCCGGCACCGAAACCTGTGGTTTATTGTATTATACATAAGCTCCAAGTGTGTCATCCCCGGGAAGAACGATGAGGTGAGAGGAGATAGGGCGGCTGTTCCAAGGAGGTCACCACACCCGGCATCCCATCCGCCGTGGTCCCGAAACGGTCCACCAGATCGACACGAAGACCAGAAATCACCCTACTGAAGGAGGAAGTGCTTACCAAGAGCATATCGTCCTGTTATGCAGCGCCAAGACTCCCGCCGACTCTTCTACCCTGAAAGATCCTACCGGATGAGAAGAGTTGTGAAATGATAATGGAGAAGAAATTAGGGACATGAAATTCGGGGGATGTAACTAAGCTGCCAGCATTCGCCTCTCGACCCGGAAAAACCCATGGATTAGGTAGGTCGGCTACGAGAATCGAACCCAGGCCTCCCGAATGCGGGCCACAGAAAATACCGCCTGAGCCATCCCGCTCGGTGTTAAATCCTTTAATGTATTATATTTCCCAAAACACACTATTTTTCTGTATATCATAGATTGAAAATGTAGGCTTGGTTTAGTCTAGTGATAAATATCGTCGCGAACACATTATTTACGATAGCGCGACTTAGAGAGATAAGGGATGGATGGTGCCGGGCGGAGATAAATGGCTTGTCTAAGCAGATGAAGATAGCGCGGAGATAAAAGGCATGCCAAAACAGATAAAGTTAGAACATTCTAGTGACATCTTGATTGATAGAGAACAGTCGAGTTCTTGTTCGTTACAGAAGATTCCAGAAACGTCTATTGACATGACTAAGTAGTATATATAAGAGGTGACACGTCAGCGCGGAGCCGTAAACACAGTGGAGTCGTAAACAGAGTTGTAATTGAAACTGGTGTGAACTCTTTGTTGTGGTCAACGACCTTGGTAGATTGTAACTGCCTATGTGACGTAATTCTTCTACTGTAAGGATCGACCAGAGTGTATTTCTACGGAAATAAAGAACATTTTGAATTTCTGCAAATTGGATTTTTAATTCTACGAACCCACAAAGTCACAATATTATTTTCTCACAGGTTTCGTTTATTGGTGGTGCGGTGTAAGTTTCGACGGATATTAATAAAACGCAGGGCTTGTAGATAATTTAGGCTTAATTTGCTATGTTCTCCAGTTCTCTTTATACTCGTAAATTATTATACTTGATAATTAAAATGTTATCATTTAAACGTGTTTTAGAGCATTATTTTAATTTACTTGGAAATTAAGTACTTGGAGTTAAATAATACCAATTTAAACATATAGTCTGGCTCTGTTTCTACTTAAAAGAGCTCTCTAGATTTACACAAATAATTAGCTTCTGTACTTAAAAAAAAAGTTTAGTAGGAATATATGAGTCTGTAGGGATAAGTACAACAAAATACATAGAAATAAAAACCTAGAGAGGCATAATATTTTCTATTAGTGTCTTCCTTTGTATTTCTAAATGAATAACAGTTTTATTATTTATCAAATGAAGCTGAGCAATGGGAAATCTATCAATTTATCATGCACGTGTTTGCATTCTATCCAGACTTTGATAACGAGTTTTATGGAAATGAATGTTTGGAGAATTCCTAACCTTAAAAATAGAGAAAGGAAAACAAATGCGCTGTCGTGGCTTTTGCACGCAGTGTTGTTTTCGGATATACTTTTTTACGAATTGGTGATTGTATAGGTAGACACTAAGGGATCAAATGTCCTACAACATGAAACTAATTACTACATATAAGGCTAGAAACTCCAAATATTTGTACGTAATAAAACTAATTTTACATGAAAAATATAAGCTGTTTTAATTAAATTTGTCAGATGCTGTTCATAAAAAGTGCGATTTTTTAATTGGCACTTCTACATCATAAAAACATATGGGCTAGAAATTATTGCAAGTTTAATATAATTAATGGCTACATTAGTTTATAAAAGACAATAAGCAGTAATCTTTTTGTTGGTTATGTGGTTATAGAAAACAGTCGCGAATTATCAAATTGTATTTATCAAATGGAGCTCCTAGGCCTGCGAAGTGTAAGCAAATATTTACATGAAATGCATGTAATATTATACATTTTATAGAGCATTATATTTCTCCGAAATACGTTTTAAGCACATTCTCATGAATTCCTAGTCTAATATTTTCGAAATAGTAAAGGTACAATTCAGGAAATTCATAGAAAATTATATTTAGCATGCTAGTGTCATTCAGATGCACTATAATCAAAGTAGAGACGCATTTGTTAAAAAAGAAAAAGAAAATAAAATCCTTGAAAAATATAAAAAGTTAAACAGAAATTTGTTTTTCATCCTAACTTAAAAAAAAAAAAAAAAACACTGATGCACAAGCGGAACCTTTTTGTTAGCGGAACATCCAAACGTGCAATTTCAGTTTAATTTTTGGTATTTGTGGAACGGTTTACTTACCACTTGTACAAATTTTCAACAAATTTATGTATCAGTCATGTGTTCCTTCTTTATAAATAGCAAAAAGCATTCTTAATTATTATTATTATTATTATTATTATTATTATTATTATTATTATTATTATTATTATTATTATTATTATTATTATTATTATTATTATTATTATTATTATTATTATTATTATTATTATTATTATTATTATTATTATTATTATTATTATTATTATTATTATTATTATTATTATTATTATTATTATTATTATTATTATTGTTGTTGTTGTTGTTGTTGTTGTTGTTATTATTATTGTTATTATTATTATTATTATTATTGTTATTATTATTATTATTATTGTTATTATTATTATTATACTACATTTCATCACACTTATTTCCAGGCGTTGGGTACTTTCTAAACAGTTCTTTTGTTACAATTATATTTTATTACAAATCCGCTCATCACTTCGTCTATTAATTTCATACAATTTTGTCCTGATTAACTACTACATGGCAAAACTTGGAAGTGGAAAATATGTGAAATAATGAAGTAACAAGAACAAAGAAGAGGGAACTCAAATCCCTTTGTGTCAAGCGACAAAATTGTGTATTATAATTAATTGGCTAACCTTTCATATCAGACACACATCACCGAAGTGCTCTATTTGTATTTCGTCTTTTAGTGTAGACCAGATAAGTAATATTTCGCTGTTAGTAAACAAGATAAGCGAATGCAGCGCTCGCTAGTCAAGATCAATACGCCCCAACGCTGTGCCATGTATATCTACAAATTGTTAATTAAAGCATATGACATTAATATTGTAAGTTTAGTCATAATCGCTCCAGTCACGCTTCATCAAAATCCTTAATTACATTTACTACTTTGTGCTTGTAGAATAACACTTTGAGACATGATTTGATGTTGCCGATTGCTTATATATATTCTTCTGTTTCATCCAGTTTCATGCGCATGATATTTTTCCTCTTTGCTTCGAGATTTAGTTCCGCTCTCATGTACATGAGGGCCGACGTCTCTGCTTGTCTCTTCAAACAGAAAGACATGAAACACACATTTAAATTTGGGGTGTGTCAAACTTGTTGTTAATTCGATTATTCCACCTTTCAAACACATTGGACGTTCGATAACATATTTTGTAGCAAGTCTACCAAGAATGGGGATTTCTTCTTTCTCAAGTCATTTTTGACGAAGTAATCGACAAACCGGCACAGTTTTCTATTATTGGGAGCCAATCAACATCTGAAATTTCTTGTGTAAGGAAAACCAAAGCTGTGCACATAGGAATATGAAGACGAAGTTCGTGATTTTCTCTGTAAGCAAGTACATTTCTTCGTATGGAAGAAGCAGCCATTTATTTCCGGGAAAGAAAACACTTCCTTTAGAATAGAAGTTTTTCAATTTTTTTTTTGTAGTGTATTACCAAACATGGGTACAGATATATCATTTTTGTCAGATAAACGTGTCAACACACTTGGTGTATGTTTGTAATCTTATTCGGAGCACTTTGCACTTTTAAAAAGCTCGCCCCTAAAGAAATAGTTATGCAGCTCCAAGTTTTCTCTACTTTTTTCTCCGGCAATATTAATTGTTCTTTCGCCTTCTGTGCTGTCTTCTGCTTCCGTCTTCTATCGGTAATAGTTTTTCATTCATGTTTTAGACTTGGGTGGACATAATGCCCTTTCCACTTTCTTCCTAAACCGTCGATAAGTGTGCCCATCATAGCTTTCCTTAAGTATTGAAAATGCTTAGAAGCTTAAAATATATAGGTTATCTCGAAGCAGCAGAGTTAAGCGTAGCACATCATCCAGAGGTCCAGGCTCTGGCTGGGATAAATCTTTCGTGCGTAAGGGCAGTCGGAGTTGAGAGAAAAAGAATTCCCTTTCATCCCCCGAACCCTTCCTTTGGAATCGGGACTCATTAGCGCCAGGGACCAGCTTCCAGGAAACTCAGGTCAACGACCCAGCTGTTAAAATCAGACTTATGTTCTGTGTGTTCACTAATTCATTTAATGCCATATTTTCAGTATTTGCTTTCCACAATTTTATCACATTTCACCAAAATGTCACAAGAAGTTGCAATTATCTGACAAGTTTACACAATTTGGAAGCTAGAGCATCGACTAATTCCCACCTTTGCCTGCCCGCCTCGGTAGCGTGATGGTAGCGTGTCTGCCTCACGTTCAAGCGGTCCCGAGTTCGAATCTCGAGCAGAGTGAGTTACCCGGATAAGGGGCTTTTCCAGGGTTTTCCCTTATCCTGAAAGACGAACGTCGGGTAACTCTAAGCTCTATGAACCCTGGGCGCATTTCAGCATCATTTCACCCATTCCATTCATCGTCCCATATGACTTAACGTTGGAGGACGTAAATTAAAAAAAAAATCCACCTGTGCCACTGCCGAGCAATCAACACGTCAGTTACTATTACAGTTAACATAGTTTAAACATGGTTAATATTCCACGGTTGTGATTTTTGATAATGTCTATTGTTAATTTAGTAATAGCCTCATTAGTTGATAGTTTATGAGATTATTTGTTAGTTTCAGAAACTATAAGTTACTGTTAACGTGTAATCTGTTTGCATTGGCTTATCTCTTGTTTTTTCTTGGATTATTAATAATGTTAGCATTTTTTTAAATATAACTTCTATTTATATTGTTTATGTAAGTAGCATTTCTGAAATATAAACAGGTTTCTAAAGACACGAAATGTTACATTATGGCAAATTGGAAGAAAAAAGCTTCTTGTTCTCATTCTGTTAAAACAGTGGTGCACGAAAGTCATTTGTTTGATAAGAATCTGTTGAAGGCATAAGGCGCACTCTTGCCCTCTGAGTGGAGCCACATTGTAACTTTGCGGTCCCGAAAGCTAAGATACGGTTAACTGCTGTTACGATCAAGATTAATTGCTTTCTCCTCTGTGCTGCCGCAAGAGAGTGAGTAATTTTCCCTTATTCCCCTACGTTTCGTATCTTGTCAAGCTCATCTGTATAGACTTACCATCGGATTTGGGTCTGTCGCACCCTCGTTCATCTTCTGTGATATGGTTGGAAATCCAAGAATGACAACTACTGGGTTTTCAGGATTCAGGAATCAGCATCGCTTTTATTGCTTCGTAATTTGTAACGATTTTTTCGACTCCTTCTAAGGCAGCACCTGTGGTTCCCTGCCACAGAATTCGCCCGGGATTGATTCCACCCTGGGGGGTGCGGATTTTAAGTCTGAAGCAAATAAAATGTGTGGCGCAAAAGAGTTCCACTTTGGCGCTACAGTTTGTAAGGAATAATATGGGTATCTCATGGTTGAGCAATGAGGTTTCTCTCTGGATATGTGTGGATATGTAGGAGTAAGGATGCTTCTAATGACACTGGAATGCCCGTTTCAAACTGGTTTAATAACTGCTTTTTATCACTACATCAAACTTGAAGTTGCCGACCAAGGGTTACCAATATCACTGTTTACGAAATGCTTATTACTCCATAAAACTTAATTCGTTCTTCACGTACATATGAACCGACAAATATCTTCTCTCATCGCTTCTGGTCTGCCCTCGACCAAGACAGAACCAGAGAGATCCGCCTGAATCAGCCGCTAGCCGTGGACACTCTTGTCTTCACACTATACACAGCTGTGCGTAGATGTGTAACTTTCACTTCTGGAAGCCCTCTTCACACAAAGATTCCCTTTGTGACTATTTTGTCCATTGTGATTATTAGGCTCGGTCATGTCAATATTAAGGGTCGGAAGAATACCTTTTCTAACAAAGTCAAGTGCTATCCCTTAGAATTCTGTTTCTCCCTTGTCTTTTGTTACACAACTCAACCAACTGCACATGTTCGTGTCTTAACAAATATACAATACTCCTTTGAAATCCATTACGATTCTTTACTCATTGCAATTCTTAATTTCGGTATCAATACTTGTAAATGTGATATCAGTGATATCAGTCAAATATCCACTTTACCCGAATTACTATCGGCAAAGTTTTACCTTATAGTATGAATTACCATCGTTATTCATATTATTCTCGCTTTATTAATTAATTTTCGATTATTAGCGCTTTACTCTTTTCAACGGCCTCAAGTTTTTCTTCTTAATGCAACCGTCTTGCTGTCTTCTTTTAAGGCCTCTAAGCTCATTATAGTTAAGCGTGTGGTTTTTGCACCTTCATCTTAAATTTGAGAGTCTATTTCATGTCGATCAGTGCATTTATTTTATATAGGGAATAAAATTATGCATTGGAAACCATAAAAGAAACGAATAAAGGGTCCATTTTAATCTTCTTTCTCACTCTTCCAATTATATAACTAATTGATACCACGTTAACTTATCCATTGAACTTTTGAATCCAACTGAAAAAAGCAAAGCATTTTTATGGTATAAATATGCAATATATTGCGTGGAAGCATATTTAACACTAGAATTGATTGTTTTAAGGTAAAAATGTTTCCGTCGAATGCCATGGCGTTCCAATCTGCTGTCGATTTCCAGACACCCACGCGACAGAGATGGACGTTCATCCGGTCAATATGGGGAGATGATTTGATCAGCACTATACTTTTCCCAGCGAATGCTGGCTTTCGTGACCTGCAATCTATCTGTTATTGCTCCTCGAATGCATCAGGATGCTGCACGGGCACGCCGTGCTCCTATCCATGGGCCGAAAAATCCACACTCACATGTGTGAGCTCAAACCCATGTGCATTCGTGACTGGGAAAGCAATATAACTGCATTATGCTACGTTATTACTATCACAGGCATGACAAGGAGAAGATGAGTCCTGTTACTAGTGGAATGACGGTATTATAAGTTAGAATAACAGAATATATGGTAGAATTGAAGTGCGTGAGGCTAAAAATTGTGCCACTCACTATACTTGAGTATCAATGATTAATTTTAAACCTTAATTAAAAAAGTTCATTGTAGGTTAAAGAGTGGATATTTTTAATATATTTGTGACAAACAGTTAACATAATAGAAGTGTCTTACATTTTTCTTGACGAGGCAATATATTCTAATTGCGTGTGGTGGTTCAGTTACTTATACATAAGTGAATCTGAACGAACACGCTTTGTTTCATAAACTGAGCTGTTATAATAATAGGTTTTGTGGGAATGGTCTCATGGTGTTAGGAACTGAACTTTTTTGTATGTAGAGGAAGAGACAACGTGCAAAGTAGGACAAGTTGTAGTTCGTCCACCAGCCTGAGGCGCTCCTTTGTCACGAGATTTTGTTTACAACTTTTTTGAGTCACTAAGTTCTCTGCGAACGTAACCTTTCTCTAAAAATTTCACACACTTTTCAGGAGAGAGTTGGGAGACGCATCGGATGTAAACTCAAAGTTGGGCATTCTGGAGACTGGTGATGAAACGAAAATCGACGCCCACTACACACACACACACACACACACACACACACACACACACACACACACACACACACATGCATACACACGCGCGCGCAAGCATCTTCAAGTGGCAGAATCTAACGGAGTGTCGAATTTGTGACTACGCATATTCTTGTCTAGTTTAAAGATGGTTTCGGGCTGCCAATTGATCTCATAAAGTGGTGAAGTACTGCGAACATTGAAAATAGTATTGTCACCCAATTATCGGAAGGCACGACCATCTGGCAGCTGGGTGGGGGACAGGAGGCATTCAGACCACGCCTACCCATTTATCTTGAGGCGCTCACTGAGGGGATGTTTAGAAAAGTGTCACGAGCCACTGTACCGTCTCTTTCCGCTCCCGCTGACGTCTGGAACAATCGGGATGAGTGTCCCGAGCCGCGAAGCTTCGAGATGCAGCGATCTATCTATATAAGCGTCGCGTTGGATGACTCAGGCAGTTCTCAGTTCTCAGTCCTGAGATCTTAGTCGGATCGAGAGAGCGAGTTGTCGCTGAGTAGCGACACGAACCCACAAAGTCACAGTATTTTGTCAACAAAAAAGTAGCTACAAGTTGCCTATTCTTGTATTGATTTGCTTGACTAATTACATACTTTGAAAGTAAGAGGCGACTGACACACATAAGTTGGGTTAACGCAATTGTTCCACTGTTTTTCCTTCTCTTATACTTAACACGAAGTTAGAGAACCACAAATTTGTGCGAGGTGTTTCTCTGGAACTACCTCTCACAATAGATGCAGTTACTCAAGCCTACTTCTTTGTGGCAAAACAGGTTTTCCCAGCAGTCTTGCACATGAACTTGCATCACTAGTAGATTACTTGTTGCTAAAGATTTCGTTAAACGTTTTGTTTTTATATGCTCAGTCCTCTTTTAATTTTTCCTAACCTTTGTTATTTCGCTTCTTCATTTATGAAGGCAGGAGAAACCAATTATCGCAACCGGTCAATTTATGTACATGTAATTATTATGTTATGTAATTCTATATGAAAAAACAAAGCATCACAATATTGTAGATGATGAATGGGATCTCAAAATTACAAATAATAATTTTGACTCAATTGAGAAAAGGCACATCAAGTGAAAGTTGTATTACAGACATTCTGCCCTAACAACTTAGAAAATTCATTTCGCAGACAAGGAAAGGAGAAACTGTATTTGGTTCTATTAATTTGATTTTGATTTGATTCGATTCTATCATGATCAAAGCCATCTAGTACTGTATGTTTTATAGATCCACTTCATTGCTAACCAAATCGTTTCCACATTCATCTTGTTTCTCCAATGTTTATCTCGGATAGTACCGCGCTGATGGTACATATTTTCTTCATATTTTTGTAGGCTTTTCCTCGCCCTCCCTTTCGACTCATTATCTCCATTGCTTTATTTATTCTTAATTGTGTATGATTTTTCTACCACAGGAAACCAAAGTGTGTAAGCCAGTGATGTGATAACATGTTAACAGATAAAACTTATAACGTTTTCGGGAGGTCATACTTGATTATGCTGCTTTGGTACAATAAAACTTCGTATGCATACACATTCATGTGTTTAGACTTTAGTTGATGAAACCTTTTCTTGAGATTTGGGTGTACTATGTATTCAACGAACTTCGTTTTTCGCCTCATGGACTAGCAGAAGTTCAATGTCGTCTTCATATTTGCTTCTCCCACCTTTTGAGTAATCATCTAAATTACTTCTTCCAGTTGTAATAATTTCATGTTGCTGGAGACAAACTTCGTGATTGACTCCTTTCCGGCTTTTGCCTCAAGCTCTTCTCGATGTTTTTGTTTATTAACACTTTACGGAGAAAAAATGTTTAGTTGGGTCACTGTCTTCTCCAGTTACATATAAAAAACATCAGCTCTTAACGTTTATCTTTGCTTTTTGAATTCAGCTTCAACTTCGTATGGTCCCGCTGCTGGATCGGTTACCCTGGATTTATCTTTGTTAACAGAAACCTCTCAGATAACGCAAGGTTTTTTCTTGTAAGAGTGAGAGGGGTTCTGACGCGCCTCTCATTCGTGTGCTAAGCACCAATGAACGCATCACTTCAGCCAATGGAGTTCACAGGAATTACAAATGACAGATGTATGTTCACTCCACGTGGTGCAATCAGTGCGTTCCATCCGACTCAAGCTCCAGCTGTATCGGGCGATCATTCCGCCTATGATTCTGTACGGCTGTGAGATCTGGGGAACAGTGGCTAATACCACTTTCGTCAGGCTCCAGACGCTGCAGAACAAGGCACTTCGCATCATATACGATACAGACTGGAGATTCCCTGTTCTTATCCTACATGAGCACTCCCAGATCCCGTACATTGTCGATGTCATCCGCGAGAGGGCACGATCAATGTACGACAAAATCCAAATTCACCCCAATCCTTTAGTGAACTCCCTGGGCAGGTATGACCAGAGGGATCAAAGACGCTTGCCATCCTTCAGGCTACCAAGCGACGTCTTGGGGCCCCTTGGTCAACCCAAAAGAAACCCCAGATGTCTCTGGGACCAATTTTTACGCCTGATGGATCAAGCGATATACAACTCGTAACCAAAACGGAGCAAAACCTTAAATCGTGTCACCCAAAACGGGGGAACGCTTAAGTGCAGCTGCCTATGGAAATTGAACAAGGGCATCCCATTCCAAATTCCAAACAAATTCAAACACCCCAGCAGAACATGAAACCAATTACTAGCTCATTTCGCAGGTTAAGCCGCAAAGCGGCTAGGTACTGCGGCATAAGACATCCGGGCGGGGAAAAAGAAAAATAGCCCCGCCCGAGTAGGACTACCTCTGAACCTCTGGAATCAGTGCGTTATCTGGGAGGTATCTATTACCAAGGATAAGTCCATGGTAACCGTTCCCTCAGTGGGACTATAATATTTAGCCATCATAGGAATTGCCGGTATTATATAAAAACTTGTATGACATATGTTCTAGCTTATTTTTTTTTAATAATTTTAAGAATAAAATTGATATTAATTAGAACGAAGACCATAACTTTTCGTGTATATAGAAGTAAGAATTCAGCATTCTTAACTCAAGAGAAACAATCATGCTATTCTTGATCACTCCCCCTCTCCTGCCCCCAAAAGGAAAAAAAAAAAAAAAAAAAAAAACGAAGTTAACCACAAATTTAACGAGATCGCCAAAGGTTGTAGTTTCCTAATCCTACAATGAAACAGTCAGTGGAATAGGTATGCATTTAGAGCTCGAGTACTTTTCTCTGCTTTTAGAGAAGATTTTTCCCTTCTCGCTGGTGCATCTCGAGCATCTTGTTCAAGCGAATGAGCAAAACGAGAGGTAACGTTTGCGTGCCGGGAAGCATTTTTATGTTTACCCTATCACTTTCAGAGCAACCCTCTCCCTAGTTTGCGACACCCACCCGTTGTTTGGAGAGCGGGGCTCATTAACAGGACCGGCGCCGCTGGATCAATGTGACGTGAAGAAGACTCCTAGCACTCCAGGCCTAATGAGGCACGATTATCGCATGGCTTCCATCAACTTAGCCTATTGCGATAGATATGGTGTTATACCGCACATCGTCTTCTATACTCGGCAAAAAAGGTGTATCTGCTGTGTGCAAATGAGGGTGATAACCGGAGTTCTGTTGATGCTTTCTGTCCTCCCACCTTTACAACCATTGACTCTGCTTTTTCGTTAGTTATTGATTTTTCTTTTTATGCATGAGAATTCTATGCCCTCAAAAGAAGTTGGAGGGAACTCCGTGGTGTATGAATGCTTTGAAAGAAAATGACAAATCCTAGTGGTTACATCATTTATGTTTCAACTTACTTGAACAGGTTTGGGGTTGACATCTGTTGTGATTCTGACATCAAAATAAATTATGCTGGTTCACTGTGTACTATTCACAAATATTGGCTGGATTTCTAATATCTGGTTTCGTGATTGCTGAGTTTCTTTAGTTGCGGAGTAATACAGGGTTGAAAATTTCCTCTTCTGCTTGTCCAGGTTGAAATATAATTTTTCTTTTAAAATGAAATATATACGTAGAACTTTCGGAATATATATTGGATCCAAGAATGAAGATTAGGTAATGAGTAATGAAGATATAGTAGTGAATTTCGCATGTAATAGATTTTTAAAGCAATTTACAGTGTATCTCCGAGTCTCTGCAAGTAAGATGGTTTAAAACCATTAACTGAACTGCATCTCAGGTATCCACCAAAGATATTTGTACTGTAGTGATCATTTTTATTAACACTTCTCCGATATTCATCCGCAGTTTAAAGGCAATCTACATATTCAGTGACAGAATGGAACGAAGTAATGGAACTTTCATTAATCATAAGATATATAGACTGGAAATACAGGAAAAGGTGCAAACATGGAACCCTTCGTCTACTGATCCACTTAACTGCGCTAGCCACTATTTAAGTACGTGGGAACATTTGCTAAGCCAAACAATGGCAGTGAACAGTTAGGGAGCCGGTTCCTCTGTGTTCATATTTTTGGTTATAGCCCATGTAGTCTTTCAGTGCTGTAATTAAGGAATTTATATGTATAATTTTTAAAAATTTGTACTTCTTTTATACCTATAACAGTAATATTTCCCAAGTTTCTAAATTCTGATTTTTGCTGCTTTTCTGAAAATTAATTTTATTGTGCTAATTGATTATTCCATAAAATGCTACACACAAAGAATTTTTAAACTTATCCACTTAAAAAATTCAGAATTTGCAGTCAATAAGTGTGCAAACGTCTATATCATATTGGATGTGCTGTATTATCTCGCCATTGTTGCAGAGAAGTTGTTACGTTTTGCACTCTAAAAATGTTCTGATTTTCCAAAGTTAATGATTTATTTCTCAAAATACATTTCTATTTTAAAAGGTATAGGTTATTTTATCTAATGCACTTTAGAGAGACAGTATACAAATTTTGAAGCAAATTAGAAGAAACTGCATTGTATGAAGAATTTTGAGCATGGAAAATCGCTGTGGAAAAGCTTCAAGAAAACATGTTTTAAAGCTGATCGTGGCTATTAACAAATATGCGTTTGTTCATTAATTATTGGTAGTTTAAATATACCAAATAGTAAACATAATTTCCTAAAGTTTAGAATTGATATTTCTTTATTATTAGATATATTAATTTTTCACAATTTTTGTTGACATTTCAAGATGCATTGATTTGAAAGATATGCACAGTTTTGCTTGCAGTGCTAGCTACATCAGAAGTATGCGATATAATCTTGTCCAGTTTGTATGCAAATTTATTTATAATTGCATATTGTATAATGGTATTTAGTGTGGATAATATACAAAGAGGTTAATAATTGAAATTGACATGTATTGAGGAACTAGAGTGCTCATTGTTAGCATTTGGTCGATGTATTTTTCTCTTCTTGATTCTTTAGCGTAAACTAGCAAACCTAAATGTTACAGTGTATTTTTATGTGCATTTATTATCCGGCTCAACTGGTAGCGCATACCAAATAAATGGAAAGAATAAAAAGAAAATGCCATAGCCACCCTTAATATCTTCCGCGTAACCGCTGTTGCTGCTTTCCTATCTACAAAGAACATGATGGTTTGAGTAAGGTAAAGGGAAGTGTGAGTTCATAAGCTGATTTGGTGCGGTTTCCGAGACCGGGACCTCTGCGTTCTCTTTAAGCAACTAATTCTTAAAAGTTGATCCTCAAGGACCTCATGAGGCGTGAATCTCTCACGTTGGGAGAACTTGGGTCTCATTGTGTCGCAAGCGATAGCGCTAACACGGCTCTACGGAGACAATATAATGACATTTATGTAAATATGTATATATATATACATATTAATTCATATATAACAGCCTTTATTGCAACGTTTCTCCATTTTCATATGAAAATTAATTACTGAATGAATATATTAGCAATTGGGTTAGTCAAAAGCTAATGAACATCTCTTTCTCTCTCGTAAAAGCTTAGCTTCTTCAAATTTGTAATTTCAAAATCCGACTTCTTAAAGTACTCAGACTGAATGAAATAAGTCCTTTATAGCTACCTTCCATAAGTTTTTCTGGAATTATTAATACGATTTTTCTAAAATGTTGTATTGTTTCTACTGCTCACACTCCTTCCACTTTCATCTAAACTTGCATTAGGTACAGACATGAGAATTTCCGCCCACCAAGGTACTTTTAGTGTGGCCATTCGTATTTGTTTATGATGTGACAAGGTGAAACGTTAATGTAAATAGAATATTATTTAGATAGAGCCAACCTGAAAAATTCAGTGCCATGGCTGGTGGATTTGAACCACGGATATCCTGATTTCCGTCCAGTCGCTCTTACCCATTGAGCTGCCATGGTCAACATGCCGTCCTGACATTAAATTCTCCAATTGACGTTGTTCATAGTAGCTCAATGGATAAGCGCGACTGGACGGAAACCAGGAGATCCGTGGTTCATATCCCGGCCATGGCATTGAATTTTTCAGGTTGGCTCTTATCTATCTAAAGCCTTAGCCAGTGTGAAAAAATGATCAATTAACCTAAATATTAAGCGTTAAATGATGAAGCCTGGGACTCAAGTACTATATGCGCGCGATATGAAGAGCGATCGGGTTCCAAGTCCTTATTCGGTAAGTTTCGTTTAACTCCGTAAACATAGATGGCAACTTTGAAATTTGAAATGCGCTATACACTGACATCTAGTGGCTAATGCGCTAAGCTTTATCATGTCCGCCATATCTCGTTTTGATCAATTTTGAGGTTAATTAGCTAACCAGTTTACAACAATCGTATGTTAGAATTAGAATTTTAGTTCGTCCTTGGCAACATATACATGTTATGAGACACATAAAAATGTATAAATACAGTATATATACAAAGTCAAAATGATTACATACAATATACACAGTAAACAGCCTTTCTATGGTTTCATGTGGTATTTGCATAGACTAATTTATTACAAGAAATGTCATAATATGAATATTACAGGTTTGTGAATGTCCTATGCTCTCAGTGCTCATTTACATGGTTATAGTTCTAAAAATTCATTAACCGTGTAAAAAGCATGCATGCAAAAATTTCCTAACCTTATTCTTAAAGTGTTTTAATGATGCAGCTTGTTTAAATGAATTTGGAAGTTTATTATATAACATTATCTCTTTGTAGTTAAAGCTTTCTTCATAAAAGCTTGGTTGGCACGCTCGAATTGCTGTTAGGAGTGTGGTGGTAATGTACATCAGCCATTTAGTTGAAAATGATTTATGTTTGTATGAACATCTGTGGATGTTATGCCTCTCGAAAGGGGACACATTATTTTTCGCCTACCTCCGTATGACTGGGATCTGAATGCAATTGAGCTGACGTGGGTAAAAGTAAGGAATGTTTTCAGAGGATGCAACGGTACTTGTGAAATCTTCTGACCTTGTTGTCGACGGGCCCTAAAACACCACACCATCGCTGATCTTACACGCTGTTTTGCTGAACTTTTTCTTCAAGGTTGACCACACTGCAGAAACAAAAGAGTATTAGCTCTCGCTTCTTCCCCTCTGCCCGCACCACACCGTAAATCCAATGCTCAACTTATCTTGCGCGTACTGTACTTACAATAGTAAGGCGCCACATACGGTGTATCTCGAATACGAGAGCCTCTAGTGGTTTACCGAAAATGTGAGTCAATTGGAAAACTTAATGTCAGAACGGCATGTTGGCCATGGTAGCTCAACGGGTAAGAGCGACTGGACGGAAACCAGGAGATTCATGGTTCAAATCCCGACCATGGCATTGAACTTTTCAGGTTGCCTCTATCTAAAACCTTAACCTATATACGGCTTGTGTGAAGAAATGATTAATTTCCATCAATTAACCAGAATATTATATTTTTATAATTTCTGGGCAGCAAATCAAAATGTGTGTTTTTAAACCTATGTACACACATTTCTTAGTGATCCCTGTCCTCTGTCGCTGACGACCTTGTAGTTGAGCGCCCATAAACACTAACCTGTCTTCTGCTAAAAGGATATTTTTCTTTTAAAGCAAGGCTCATTTGGAACACATGCCGGTGTGATGCCCGATGGCCCCGATGGCTTTGGGGCATACAAAAGCCGCAAAAAGCGAAGTTAAAAATTGATAACATAAAAGGGCTTTCATGTGTAATTTTGCAGGTGAGTTGTTAGATACGCTGTACGCGTGCGCGGTGCTGTACTTCCTGTCCACTCGCGGGTATATATAACCCCTCACGCCTGGCAGCACAAAGGGTTCATGCAGTTGACAAACTCTATTTCACAGCGTAAGCCCCGACAGTGCGTATAGTAAAAATGACTGGTATCCGGTTTGTAAACATGCTACCTTTTTCCAGTGGTTTGATCTAAAAGCGAAAGAGTATCTTCCAGAAAGTCTTAATCTTTTCCTTCACTTTTCATAAAACTGATGCTTACGCTATCGTTATGATTTATTTTAGAATTTTAAAAGTGGCACATCAAACGTGGTTACTTAAAACAAATCAGCATACAAATCCATATTGAGTAATAACGAGATGTGTGTAATATCTATATTTCTAGACTAACCGCAATGGGGGAATGTACTTATCAAGGACTTGGTCTAAGTGCGCATAAGTGATGGCTAATGAATTTTATAAAATAAGACCTTAACTGTTACAGCGTTATCTTCTTGTTACTTACGTAACACATTACTTTGTAATTACGTACACTCGTGCATTTACGATGAACTCGGTAAAGCTGCGTAAATTCCAGAAATGAAGTTGTCAAATAGACACATTTCGGTTTGAGCATCGTAAATTTACCTCCGCGATTCAAATCACGAACGCCGGTTTGATGTTTTGTGACCTCTAAGGGAAGGTAAAGTGACTTGGACTATAGACCAAAACAAATGATGCTCCATAAGTATGATGAATAAGCTAAGAATTTCAAAGCATTAAGTTCTTGAGGGAAGGAAATAACTCTAAACTGTTATTCCCGATTTCATCAACAGATGTTAAAATCGACGTTATCAAATGTAACGTAACAATTGTCGCAGCGCTAAAAGAGCTGTTACATTTCTTGCATTCCACCAACCTGTTTTCAGAAAATGTTAACAAACACGTGTTAATGCCAAGAAACTTGTAAGCATTATTGCTATAGAAGGCTATGAATGAGTCGTATTATTTTCTGAACGTACTGCAATGTGCTTTAGTTTTCATTTTCGTCTGCCGACAGCTGAAAAACTGGCGTGTAAACAAAGTCGTAAACAAAATCCTTGAGACAAATTTCTCTTCGATGGAGAAAGAATTGTTAATTGAATTGGTGACGAGGGATAAGGATGTGAAAAATAAGAGGACGGATGCGGTGAATGTAAAAGAGAAAGATGTCACGTGGGAAAAAATTGGAAACGAATTTAATTCAAACGCAAGAGCGAAACAACTTCGTCAGTATTACGTAAATTTAAAACGAGGAGCGGAGAAGGAAAAGTGACGTGTGACTTGAACGTCTCAAGACGGGAGGTGGGCAGTGTATTATCCACACAATTCGGTGAATTATAAAATCACAACATCCATGGTATCATCACCACATGCCTCACTCAACTGGCGATGAATTTCAATAGGTGTCACACACTGAAAACGTTACCATTTTAGGTATCAAAAACAGTCCTAACTGTCGACGCTGTCACTAGAGTTCTATGCATTGCACATGCTGCCATCTCTGTCACGCATTCACAAAGAGTCCAGATGTATTAAAAAAAAACAAGTTCCTATCTAGTCCCAGTCGTGAAAAAAAGAGGTGTTATAATTTGAACGCACGTCGTATAATATGTGGACAGGGTTAGCCAGGATGTGTGTTTCTTTAGATATTTTAAAACTTGAATCCAAATCCATTGTTACGCTCCCGGAACTCGAATGTTTCTCTGATTGTAAACATAAGTGCTGCCTTTTCATGCCAAAATGATACCTCCCAGTCCTTGAAGGTAATAATATTGAAAGGGTAGAGCCAGACTGAAAAATTCAATGTCATAGCCGGGATTTGAACCACGGATCTTGTGGTTTCCGTCCAGCTGCTCTAACCATTGAGCTACTATGGCCAACGTGTCGATATGACATTAAATTCTCCAACTGACTCGTGTTTTTCCCGGTAAACCACTAGGAGTTCTCAATAAACACATGAGACAACTACCATAACGGCCCCCGCCTCGGTAACGTAGTGGTAGAGGGCCTCATGTTCAAGAGGTCCCGAGTTCGAATCTCGGTCAGGGTAGGCCGCGCCGTGGCTCAGTGGTTAGACCGCTTGGCTCTCACCAAGGATGCCCGGTTCGATCCCAGGCGACCGCAAAGTGAGATTTGTGGTGGACAACATGGCGCTGGGGCGGGTTTTCTCCGGGACCTCCGGTTTCCCCCGCCATCTCATTCCACCGGTGCTTCATCTTCATCTCATGTATCATCAGTTTCACCGCCTGCGGTGCCGTATGTAGTAAAAGCGGGCGTTAAACACTACACACATCGGTCAGGGTGAGTTACCTGGATAAGGTTTTTCCGGGGTTTCCCTTATTCTGAAAGACGAATGTTCGATAACTCTAAGCGCTATGGACCCTGGGTTCATTTGAGCATCATTTCACCCATTCCATTCATCGTCCATATGTCTTAGCGTTGGAGGACGTAAAATTACACACACACACACACACACACACACACACACACACACACACACACACACACACACACACACACACACACACACACACACACACAAACTAGCTTAATGGCGACTTTCTATGCTGTAAGTACTTTAAAGCTCGGGCTTTATAGTTCGGACCACTATTAGGTACAATTAATGGAAATTAATTGTTCTTTCACACTAGCCGTGTGTATGACGCACTATGAAAGGGTAGAGCAAGACTGAAAAATTCAATGCCATAGCTGGGATTTGAACCACGAATCTTCTGGTCTCCGTCTCCGTTCAAATCCCGGAGTTCGGTGGTTTATCCCAACATCCCCAAGCATACTTAGAAAAATAAAATCTCATAGTTCACTGCTGGAACAACAGCATGCACCAGAAAAAGTTCAGAGACGGCATTAAAAGGGCCATACACATAATAGTAGAAAATTTTAATGTATCCTGGGATTATAGTATTAACTACTAATCTCATGAGTTAACATGTGCGATGTCTGGAACTCCGTTGGTGTATCGCTATCACTGGTCTGCTAAACCTGTTCCGTACCGTAAGCACGGAGCCCTTGCGGTCAGGTGAGTGAGCTGTGAGAACAGATGTAAGTGCGAGTGTTTTCACAGTAGGTCGTGCGGAAGTGCGGTTCCTCAAGGACGTTCGCTGTTGGGCGGGCTCAAGGCGATGTATAAATCGCATTAACACATATGGAGATGGCAGCTCATTCACATAAGATGCGTGCTTTGAGGGTTTTTATGCAAGAGAGTGTTATCCTTGGGGTCGACTGGTTATGGTTACCAAAGCAGACCATTTAGCTTCTCAGACAAATAATTAAGCAGTATATTCAGGAACGAACTTTAGCCTACACATGGCCAGTGTGAAAGAACAATTAATTTCCATTATTTGACCTAATAGTGGTTAAGTATAAAGCCCAGGACTTAAAGTACTTACACGTTGTAAGTCGCCATTAAGGTAAATAGTCTCATGTGTTTATGAGAACTCCTAAGTGGTTTACCGGTAAAATACACGAGTCAGTTGGAAAATTTAATGTCATATCGGTACGTTGGCCATAGTAGCTCAATGGTTAGAGCAGCTGAATGGCAAGCAGAAGATCCGTGGTTCAAATCCCGGCTATGGCATTGAATTTTTCAGTGTGACTCTTTCTTTCGAAAAAATTATTTATTATAAAACTGATAATGTTGTAATGTTCATGACACCATTCTTCAGCCGTGAGCTATGCATCCAAGCGTATCAGATGAATGAAAAACTGAGGGCTTTTTACCAACAACGCGAGCGGCATTTCTTTCGTGCAGAAAATCACTTCTATACACTCCTAGTCATTTAGACAAACACTGCATATGTAGATATGTCTTACCGACATCACAATGCAGAAGAGTGTATGCAGTGGAAGACATATCACATTATTCCCTAGGAGTTGTTTATTATTATTATTATTATTATTATTATTATTATTATTATTATTATTATTATTATTATTATTATTATTATTATTATTATTATTATTATTATTATTATTATTATTATTATTATTATTATTATTATTATTATTATTATTATTATTATTATTATTATTATTATTATTATTATTATTATTATTATTATTATTATTATTATTATTATTATTATTATTATTATTACTATTATTATCATTATTATTAAATTATAATAATTTACTAAATTTATGTCAAAACAGTTACTGTAATTTCATAATGTGAAAATGTCTAATATATATAAATATTTGTACATCGTTGAAACAAAAATAATTGCTGAATACCTTGCATCAGAATGTTAGACAGCATATCCTATATCCTGAATCGAGTGGCGCAACGTTATTTCCAGTTTTCTTAGAACAGGATAGTTATTTTGAACAAAATTTTAAATATAATAAGAAAGATGGCTGTTTTGTCGAAAGCATTTGAACAATGTTCCGTATTCTGATCTACGGGTATCTCAAAAGAAACGAATTTTGATATAGAGTAAACCTCTTCGCTGTGTTAGTCAGGGCTGTAGTGGAGGGAGAACCGGATGTACGCCGCCCCCCCCCACTATTTTTCGGAGGGGGACACAGTCCCCTTACTAATAGTATTATTTATACTTTTATTAATTCATTACCTTTCTTAATTTAACATTAAAATACTTCAAAAGTACAAAATATACACTTACATTCAAAATACGTTCAAATAGTGTTGTTTATGACTATTAACGGACCTCCAGTACATATGTGGAACCCAGACGATTACATAAAAGAATGGATAAAAATTCGTACGCATGCTGAGGACAAACAAAGCAGAAAGGCGAATCTACAAGTGCAGAATTCTGATCGGTTCTCCAGCATCTGGAAAAATTTTAGGTGTGCGTCCCCCCACTTTTTTGTTAGGAATACGGCCCTGGTGTTAGTGCATTAAGGGCAAATGTTAGAGTAGACAACGTGGGAAGCTCACGCTCTGTGATCTATACAAATTTATTATGATTAATATCTCCCAAGAGGAAGGGATGAAGTGAAGTAACCCCAGGAAACCACAGACCGGTGATAGACGAGCCTTAGAGACGCGTGGAAGTCCCTAGCCTCTCCAAGCATGACGACCCGTCCCACAGCTGGAAACGCCAGAGAGGTCGAGCAAGTGATTCGTTAATCCTGCAGTTCTCCAGTGTTCATAAGACGCATGTACCGCCTTACACCACAAACGGAAACACACCTGGAAGAAGAGAAAGAAATGGAATAAAGGGCACTACCATTGGACTAAGTAAGAAGAGAAAAGAAGAATCCAAAGTCATATTGCGCGGTTCGACAGTATCCGAAACTGTAACCCCGAATTCTTACCACATATGTTATTGCAGCACCACCTCGCTCAGTTAATGCATAATACACGTAAAGGAATTAACAATAACTGTATCCATTGTAAACATTCCTTGCCGAAGGAAGCTAGCTCGTTACAGCTCATCAGTCAACTACACAGGAGCTCCAGGAAATATTCGTCTCCACTTCAAAAATTTCTAGCAACCAAGTTAGCAGAGAGAAAATCTTTATATTTATAACACAGAAAGAAAAATGCAATTGCAGCTTATTTTTCATATCGTTATGTATAATTCTATTTTCAATTTTATATTAGGGAATTATCCAGTTACGACATCCAAAAGAGAACATTGCAAATAGTAGTTCAGTCAGTCTCATGTCCATAAATAGAAGATCAATCGTATCGCGTGCTCTGAGGTTTAAAAAGAGTTCGGTTTCATTCAGCATACAACGAGACTGCTGGCTGAAGAGGAGCAGCGAATTCGGCGTCCTCACGCCTATCGTGGGCGGAGATGACCTACATTCCAAAGACGTCTTTCGTAGCGCCAGTAGGAACGTGGAAATAGCAGCTCTCGTTTATCGAACTTGTTAGTAATAAAATATTTTAAGACGCTAATGCTGCGTTTAAAAGGCTATATTGTGATAAAATTGTATCTTTTGATATTTGGGAACATACATTTTCCTTTCAGCGTTGAAAATATCACGATTTGAATCATTTGAATGCATACCCAAGAGTGCAACCTTAAGTACTGCATTAAACATATTCGATGATCGAAATAAATCATGAATTTGTTTGGTACTGTGTCTTATAAACTAAAAACGGGATCGCTGGCATGACTTAGTTAATTTTCATTTCCATAAATTGTTTATTTGAAGTTAACACTCTTCGTGGTTTGTAGGCCGTGTCGAAAAATAAGAATTCCTTCTGACGTTTCGCTCAAATCTGTATTGAGCGTAATCAGAGGACACAGTGAAGACTCTAACACGTAAATTATCTCTTTATTGTTTATTAGGAAAGGCAAAGTTATGTTCGGGTTATATTGAAATGATGAAATGAAATGGAAAGCCTGTAAATCCTTTCAAGGCCAAGGCCTCCTGCTCCGCAGGGAGTAGTAATTGAGCAACTCCTAAGAGTTTGTGCAGTTGCTGCGCTCCAGTAACGGCGTACTTTCTTCTCCATAGCACCGTCACTGTTTACTTCACATACTTAAGACATACACCATTGTTGTGCATTTTTAGCTGTGATATACATACGCACGTTTAGATTATAGCTACCTGGGTAGCTACTTTTTCCAATGTCCTCCATGTAGCTCTGCTCTTAGCTTGTGTTAACCACTATATCCCTGCTATCTTTTTGAAGATCTGTCCATCTCATCTTTGGTCTCCCTGCTGCTCAGCGAAGTCCCACACTGTCATTCGTTGCGTCCATCGGAGGTGGTGTATTCTGGCGACGTGTCCTCCCCATCTCTATTTCAGCTGTTGCGCCCGTGAAGCCACGACGGTCATGCCTGTCTTCCTCCTGACTGCCTCATTTACCATCCTGCCCTTCCTAAATGCATAAGCTCTTCTCTGTCTCTCTTCCACTTCTTGACTCTTCCTCTCCCTCGCTTTCTCGCTCGCCATTACCCTCTCTGACACTTGCAAACAATGCTGAAGTTGCTTTTTCTACTGCGTATGGTAGTTAGGTGGGTAGCATTGCATTCCACCGGAAAGTCCGATGTGAAGATTTCCCCGAAATACATGTTTCGGGAGACGTGGTATGTCTGAAATGTGTGTATGTATGTGTGTTTGAAGGAATGAATGAATGCATGCATGCATGAATGTGTAATGTTTAACGCCCGCGTTTACTATATGCGGCACCGCAGTAGGTGACAGCGATGATGCATAAAGTGAAGATAGAGGAATGAGATGGCGTGGGAAATCAGAGTTGCCAGAGAAAACCCACCCCAGCGCCGTATTGCCCATGACAAATCTTAGTTTGCGGTCGCCTTGGAGCCAACCCAGGCCGCCTTGGTGAGAGCTAAGTGTTCTAACCGCTCGGCTACGGCGCGGCCATTGTGTGTGCGTGTGGGGGGGGCGATGTTATGTCATATGTAGTTAAGAAATATGTACATAAATATGTAACCAAAATTCCTGAAATATGTAAATAAAGTATGTAATGAAGCAATCATATATAACATCCAAAGTGTAATTTCTTTACTATAAAACAAACTTACCGGTAGACTAGTCAAATCTCTATGTTCATTGTTAATCAGTTCGTTTATACTACCGAGTACAAGTTCTCCCAGCAATGCGTTTAAATTATATTAGAATAGAATGCACAATTAACTAAAATATACTGTTTCAAATGTTCTTTTGTCTTGCTCAGTCTTCTGTCTGGCAATATGTTTTTATAAATAGCTCAACTTCGCAGGAAGGCAAAGTTGCATATGTATACAGAGGGATTGTGCAGGTGCCGTCTCTATGTTCCCGGCAACTAATGCCATGCACAGTTGTTTCTAAAACCCATTCTTAGATAAGGTAGGCTGCCCCTGTAAATGTGTAAGTAGTGCCTGTTTCTTTGAAGAACCTCGTTGTTTATTCTTAATATGCAGGATGCTTCGTAAATGCTGTTCTGTTCGAGATTTCATCGTACATTCTTTATCACAAGTTGGCAGAGGGCGGTTTAGTCATCAAAGATTAAAGCATTGTCATCAGAAATTCAAGTTTTGAGTTTTGATGATAATGAAGACGCAACCGATTAACTTACATGCATTAGAAATTCTGCATCACAGTTCTTTTTCTCACTTTAGAACTATTTCCCCCCATCGAACACGTGCAATTTAGCTGTGAATGCTTTTAATAAACAGCCATTATTGTGGTAGCTGGCACTTCGTGTATTTAATGCGGCGAAGAAACAAAGTGAGCCTAGTACTAGCATCATAGCGAGGCAACAAAAACAACAGTGAATATGATTGACAACAATGGATGAGAACCACAATAATAAAACTTACAGTATTTCTTCCCCTTCTTGCTATGTAACGATAATGAATGAAAATGATGAAAATGCATAATAAACCCCCAATAATATTAAAATAAGTAAAATTAGGTATATATAATGGTACCAAATATACAGGATACATATAAATAACTCTTTATAATATTTATTATATTCAACTTACAGTTATAAATGATATGTCAAAAGAAAAAGCAACTCAAACTGTCTTACCAAGAACCTTATACATGTAAAATGTGACTACCCCTTGTCACACGGCACACGTCAAGTTTATAGCCGAGTTCTTTCCAATCGTTGATAAGTGTGCATTCAGTAATTGTAGCAACAGCTGCTTCAATCCGGTTCCTTAATTCAAGGAGGTCAGCTGGTAGCGGAGGCACGTACACACGACCCTTGATGAAGCCCCAAAGGTAAAAATCGCATGGCGTTAGGTCAGGAGAACGTGGAGGCCATGCAGAGCAAGCCCTGTCATTGGGGCCCTTGCGGCCTATCCAGCGCTCGGGTACAGTGACGTTCAACCAATCGCGCACTTTGTTATGGCAGTGAGGTGGCGAACCATCTTGCAGGAAAATGAAGTTCTCTGGCTCATTTTCTTCCAGCTGAGGGAAGAGCCATTGCTCTAGTGTATCAAGATAAGTGCCAGTTACAGTAGGTTCACCAAAAAAGAAAGGTCCTTAAAAAAAATCACTGTAGGGGAATCTCGTTGCATTTGTACCATCTCCTGAGGATTTTCTGAGCCGCAGATTTTCTGAGTGTTAACATATCCACTAAGGTGAAAGGTCGATTCATCATTGAAGACAACGCGATCCATAAAATCGTCGTCGTCATGATTCATGTCGTTTGCGAACGTAATCCGTGGTCTGTCGGCTTACAACTTTCCAAACAGTTTACACAGGAACTTGTAATTCACGACTAGCCTTCCGGACTGATATCTTTGGGCTACGAGTGAACGACTCTCTCACTTGCTCAACAGTCTCTTCACTTACCCTTGGTTGTCCCGTGCTCTTCCCTTTACAAAGGTAGCCGGTATCTTCAAACTCATGGTACCATCTACGAACGTAATTATCACTATTGCTGAAACATTAACATCGACTCTGTATAAATTGATGTTGCAGGAAAAAAACACAAACAGAATAACAAACCAATAGCAAAGGGACGCAAGACTAACACTAATGAAACTATAAATACAGAACCTAGCTCTAACTCTGTGCCTACAGTAAGTGGAAATAGTGAAGAGCCTTAGAACTCTAAAAGAACATTAAATTTTGGAACCAAAATCAGTGTCGATTGAAGTGTTCCAATAGTGTATCAATTGCTTAGAAACCACAGACGAGGCTTGGGATCATTGTGTACCGTGCAAGTGTTGGGACACATACTAAATGTACAGGGCAAGGGAACATTGGTTTTTATTGATGTGATCACTGTGTTTAAAAAATGTTTCATTAGTTCTAAGACAATTTTATTATGTTGTGTCAATCTCTAGAGAACTTTTTGAAAAATATATTATATGTTACCGTGTTCTGTTTTTATATCAAAAATACAATAATTATAATAAGAGTAATTATCTTGTGATGTATTATGCAGTTCCTCTTTCTTTATTTAGAAACATGTATTTATTTACGTCTGTCCGGTACTGGGAAACACTTTTTGAGATGCGTAGTTATCACTATTATTTAATTTAGTTATTAAAGGTCAACATGACTCGCGTTCATGCATGTTCATAACTAATGCTGTTTCCGTATGTTATTAGCTTCATGATAATAGTAACACGCTAGTTGTTCTTCATTGCATTTTCTTTAAATTTTGAAAAAAGCTTAGGTGTGCGGTACTGGGCGCATCTCCCCAGTAGCTCAAAAAATGTAAAAATATGTAATCAAAACTTTGAAATAAGGCTCCTATCTCTGTAATTCGTCATTTTAGCTTTTCTTATGATTACATATATAGGAACAAAATATGTAGTTAATAATTACATAATCATCTTGACAGGCGCATCTCTTAAAAGACAGTATTTTAAAAGAATAATGATCCGCAGAGAGTCATGCCCATATATGCAGCCACTTTCGTTTTCATGTGATTTGTAAACGTTCAATAAGGGTATTCTTCCCAGACAGGTCTGTTTTTGTGAACGGCATGTAGCTGAGGCATGCCACTGCGGTTTGGAGTAGCGGTTTTGGTGCCGGGGGACAGGTTTCCCTGTCTGACACTTTCATTAGAAGGCTTCCTCCCAATTCGTTCATTGTAGACATGGAACCATAATGCAGTGCATCCTGTAAGAAGTTGATTGAGAAGAGGAAAATCGCGTTTCTGTTTATAAGACATCCGGTTTTTAGATTTTTCTGAACAACAACAACAACAACAACAACAACAACAACAACAACAACAATAATAATAATAATAATAATAATAATAATAATAATAATAATAATAATAATAATAATAATAATAATAATAATAATAATAATAATTAATTTATTTATTTATTTAACCATTTGGCATGCAATGCAATAGGTTTCGTCAGCAGGTCAGTAAAATGAATCTACATTTAAGTACTCTTGTAGTGTATAAAAATTAAGTAACTTAATGCTACTTTTAACTCTAGTTTTATAAGAATTTGCATTTACAATTTGTCTTAGATTTAAAGGTAATTTATTCTATAATTTCACTCCAAGGTACAGACGAGAATCCAGAGATTTCTGTCGGCGAAAGTTAGGAGGTACCATATTATTTCTACCCCTAGTATCATGAGCATGTATATCAGAAAAAAGTACCTCATCCGTCTATTGAAGATGAATGAAGTTCAAACATGCAAACACATACAGAGATGCTACAGTTAAAATACCAAATTCTTTAAAGATAGGTCCACAGTGTTAGCGAGAATCACAACTTTTATTATTCTAAGAGCCTCTTTCTGGAGCAAAAATACCTGGTTGGCTTCTCCTCTGCTACCCCATAGCAAAATGACATAATTCAAGTGACAGTGAAATAAACTATAATAAACACTTAATAAAATATTAGTGGAAACACACATTTTAAGTCTCCTTAAGAGAAATAAAACATTTGACAACTTCTTGCATATTTCTGTTATGTGGAATTTCCAACAAAGCTTGTTGTCCAACCTTTTACTCAATAGAGAGTAATGGTAACGTCTTCTGCTTGGATATCATCGCTCATATATGTAGTTATGTATTAGCATAATTTTACATCTAAATACACGAGTGCAAGTTTATTACTCATTTAAAAAGTCATTTGAAGTTCAAACATCCTCGGTTTTACAATATTGTGGTAGGTAGGATGATGATGTGTAGTGTTTAACGCCCGCTTTTACTACATACGGCACCGCAGGCGATGACACTGAAGATACATGAGATGAAGATGGAGCACCGGTGGAATGAGATGGCGTGGGAAACCGGAGATCCCGGAGAAAACCCGCCCCAGCGCCGTGTTGTCCACGACAAATCTCACTTTGCGGTCGCCTGGGATCGAACCCGGCCGCATTGGTGAGAGCCAAGCGGTCTAACCACTGAGCCACGGCGCGGCCGGTGGTAGGTAAGGAAGAAGAGAGAGAGAGAGAGAGAGAGAGAGAGAGAGAGAGAGAGAGAGAGAGAGAGAGAGAGAGAGAGAGAGAGAGAGAGAGAGAGAGAGAGAGAGAGAGAGAGAGAGAGAGAGAGACGGGGGGGGGGGTTGTTGACCAAACATTGGGACTAAGTTTTCAAAAAATATGAATTGCATGTTGGAATTACTTTGACACAGATGATAAATGTTTCTACGAGAACGTGCACAGCTATTTTCATATTGGGTTTTGACATTTTTACCGAGCGTTTACCATTGAAATATTTAGTTACTATAGGAGTTTAGGTAACCAGCAACGTAAGCCAGATCGAACGATACCTATAGATTTTGAAGTTCATGTTGAGTTGGTAATTTTCAGTTTCTGTCAGTTGTCTACACGTTAGATGTAGGAGATACTGTACACAGATGATAATCATAATACTTGAAGGGCTATTCGAGGGCTTAGCTGGTGTTATTGATAGGTTGTTTACTATTTGGTGCTGAGTTCTAACAGTACGAAACTCCCCCGCGCCAATCCGAATGGAGATGTGTTTCTCTCTTCTCGTTTCCTTATTTCTATGTAAATGCATTCATGGAACTCTCGCCCCTTTGGTTGACACTCCTTACTGTGAGAGAGTCTTCGTTTATAAGAAGAGTGTAGCGGAATTCTAGTAATCTGAGCTGTATTCCACTCAAAAGTTCTACATTGAAATTTGTTTAAAGACCTAAGGACACAAAAGGGCATCTGTAGAAATAGACCAGAGAGAGAGAGAGAGAGAGAGAGAGAGAGAGAGAGAGAGAGAGAGAGAGAGAGAGAGAGAGAGAGAGAGAGAGAGAGAGAGAGAGAGAGAGAGAGAGAGAGAGAGAGAGAGAGAACGATGGCAGCTGTAGTCCAAAAGAAGTCAACTGCGTAGCAAAACCATGAATGTATTCCAGCGCCATCCAACGATGCTACGAATATTTCAGAAATTCCTCATACAAAAATTACTATTTGCAAAGTACATAGGGATTTGCTTTTTAAATGTATACTGCTTAAAACAATTTGTAACCTGTATCAGCAAGTAGATAATTAAGTTTCCTATGATTAATTTTAGAAGTTTTAAAATTCTGTTCAGAAATTACGTGCAACCAGCATTCTTTATAAGATTAAATGCTATAAATATTCCTAAATATTGAGAATTACATCTTGTTGTTGATAACAGTATTGGATAATAAATTAGAATATACGTGTCGAGACATTTGATGGTAAATACATGACACGCCATTAAAAGTACGTACTTCTTCCAGCATTTGTATTTTGCAACTAGGTGAAATGCTCGGCGTTCCCTATGGTTTGACGGTTTATCCTTGTAAAATGTAGGTTTTGTTTGCACTTAACTAATGGCGGTGAATTTCTTTGGGGGCATTTAAAATACGAGGGTGGGTCAAAAAGTAATGCCTCCTACTTTTCCTCTTAAATGAGTAAGTTATGTAGAAACTTTGAATTTTGTGCAATTCCTCAAACCTTCTTCTCCAATCCCCTGCAGTAGTAACTTCCTAAGTCAACAGGTAGTAGTACTGCATCCTCTTGCAAAATGGCTGACATGGACATTCCTATTAGACAGCGTTCTGTGATTGAATTTTTGACTACGGAAGGTGAAACGCCAATTCGCATTTACGAAAGGCTAAAAAATGTGTATGGTGATGCAATGGTGGATGACAGCACTGTTAGACGATGGGTTCGTCGCTGTAACGAAGCTGAAGGGCAAAAACCATTGGCAGATGAAAAGCGAAGCTGCAGGCCGGTGACTGCAGTGACTCCATACAACATTCAGCGAGTCGATGACATCATTGGTGGTGATCGCCGGGTAACAAAGGTGAAATGTGTCGCATTACCTCCCTCAGTAAATGCAGTGTGATGACGATTATTCCACAACTGGGTCACTCAAAAGTTTGTTCACTTTGGGTACCAAGAATGTTAACCGCCCAAAACGAAGAAACAAGGAAAACAATAACTTCCGAACACTTGCAGCGCTTCAACTTGGAGGGAGAGGAGTTTCAGGAAAAAATTGTTACTTGGGACGAAACGTGGGTTCATTTTTTTGAACCTGAATTAAAGAGGCAGTCAATGAAATGGTATCACACAACGTCACCGAAGGAAAAAAAAAAAAAAAAAAAGATTCAAAACTCAGCGGTCGGCAGGGAAAGTTATGGCGACAGTGTTTTGGGATGCAGAGGGTTTGCTTATGATTGATGTTTTGGAGCAGGGATGCACAATAAATTCTGTCCAATACGTCAGAACTCTCAAAAAGCTGAAAGCACGTCTTTGCCGAGTTCGCCCAACAAAAACTGTAGCGGATGTTCTTCTTTTGCATGAAACTTTGGTTCCTTATTGGGTTTATATTTAATTATTCGAATTATAACAGGATTATTTTTAGCTATACATTATTCTGCTCATATTGATTTAGCTTATGCAAGACCACACACCAGCCGTTACACCACTGCAGAAATTGAGAAATTGGGATGGCAAGTCTTACCTCACTCCCCATACAGCCCTGACCTGGCACCAACAGACTTCCATCTGTTCGGGCCACTAAAGGATGCTCATCGTGGGATTCATTTTGAATATGAGGCTGTGGAAACGTCCGTGCGCCAATGGCTTAGGAAGCAACACCGTATGTTTTACCACACTGGAATACATGCCCTAGTTAAAAGGTGGACCACAACTGTGGAAAAGGACGGAGATTATATTGAATAGTGACAAATTAATCGTCACTGTTGTAGTTTTCAAGCTTTGTAAATTGGATTCAATTTTCTTGGCAATTAAAAGAAAAAAAATAGGAGGCATTACATTTTGACCCACCCTCATATTACACTGGATACTTAAGAGAGTAATTAAAAGTCAAAGGTTTTACAATGTATATAAATACAAATGTCACCTACCTTATGATTATATATATATATATATATATATATATATATATATATATTAATGACGCAGTTGTACGATGGCAAACTATGCTCAGAACACATTTTAAAATAAAGGGGAGAAATGTTGACACATTGCTGTTTGCTGATGACCAGATTTTAATTGGGAAGACGGAAGATAACTTACAAAGAGCCATACATGAATTAAATAACATTACAAGAGAATATAATCTTCAAATTTCATATGAAAAAACAAAAATAATGGCTTTTATAGGAACGATCCATTTGAGAGCAAAAATCTGCATAAATGATAAACCCAACCAACAACAAAGGTATTTTAATTATCTTGGCTATATTGTGTCATATACCAGTAATAGAGGTATACAAAACAAAATAAATTCCAAACAATATGTGGAACAATAAAAAGAACTTTTAAAAATTGCAATCGTCAAACTTTGTTAAAACTGTATAAAATAATGGCGATCCCAACCCTGCTTTATGGGTGTGAAAACTGGGTCTTGACTATCTCACAACAGAAGAAAGTGGAGGCTGCTGAGATGAAATTTCTGAGACAGGTGGCAGGTTATAGACTCATAGACAAGAAAAGAAACGAGGATATTAGAAGAGAATTGGAAATTCAGAGTCTAAATGAAACAATCATTGCATACAGGCAAAAATGACAAGATCATGTGCAGAGAATGACCGAAGACCGTACACCACAAATAGTATACAAGTATTGAAGTCGGAACGGGCCACAAGGCTTATACCGTGATGATGATGATGATGATGATGATGATTTATGATGATGATTATTATTATTATTATTTACAAAGTCACACGTACACACATATATAATAAAAATACCGAGAAAATATTATGCAATAGCATCACTAAGCAACCACAAATACCACAATTTGTAATTATGATTTCTCTTAATGCAGCTCAGTAACTCCTGCATTGTTACATTCAGGCTACGTCATCACTATTTATAGAGGAAATTACTGATAGGAGAAGTATTAGCAGTTTAAGTAACGCTCTGTGAGCCTTGCAAAATATACAAAACTACTTAGAAAACACGAAAGCCGAGAGAGAGAGAGAGAGGGGGGGGGAGATCAGCAAAGAATATATTATGAACTGGTATGTAGGTTTGTTAGTTAGTGAAACCGTGAAAACTCAAGTAATTATTCCTAAGTTGGCAGTATTCTTGCTACTATGATTATTTTTGAGAAATATTAGTTCGTTTTGTATTTTAACATTAAATGAATTAAAGTAATTAAATGTGCGAAATAGAGTGGAATTTCCAGTTATAAATGAGAAAGTAGTATTCTCCTTTGTCAAAGGTTAATTATTCCAAGTTTGGTGCAACGGTGTAGAAGCATAGAAAGAATACACACACACACACACACACACACACACACACACACACACACACACACACACACACACACACACACACACACACACACACACACACACACACACACACACACACACACAATGATACCGAAAGCACTGTAAGCAGAATATAAATTAAAAACAGTACCTCGAAAACTGTGCAGTTTGTGTCTGTTCATTTAGATTTTAGATTTATTTAGCTTTAGCAGGTTTTGAACGTATTTACGACCAAGAAATGACTGTAAATCGCAAAGGCTCCCAGACAGTGTTACTGTATTAATTTGAGTGGTATCTTTGACCTGTTGGCACGACATGTATTTATCAATTCTGTTTAGCAAAGCTACAATTCCGGAAAAGGGAACTAAAACTTTGTGCCTGCTGTTGATGACTGCAAGTCGTCAGTGCCTGTTGCGTGAGAGACACTAATTTAAAAAGGTAAATCACTTTGCTTCTTCTAGCTACAAGAGATTTGTTGAATGGAGAGGCAGATACGGGCAGGGAAATGTATAATCATTGCTTCAAAAGCAAAACGAAGGGCAGAGGTTATTCAATATCCTCCAAGCGTGACATTTGGGAGAACTGTCGCGTTTCATTGCTTTCGTCCACGAACCCGCAGCAGAAGTGGAGAATATTAAGTGCAACTGCATGACTGCCTTCTGCTTTGAAAAAGAGTTCAGTGCCTCAGAATGAGTCACCAGAGAAGATAGGCCGCAAAAGTCAGTTAAAGCTTTTGAAAACCTTACAGCCCAGTAATTGAGATAACTATAAGGGGAACAGTATGTAATAATAGGACAAATAAGTACGGAACTAGTTACATCTTTTGTTACTTCAGTAGTATGCCTCTTTACACTGAGGGATATTTTCTGTAATAAGTTATCTTTCAATTGGCTGCCGATATTGCGAATTACTAAAAGAACTCCAAGAATGATCTTGTATAAATTACCATATTTAAAACATTTGCACAATAAAGAACATGTGTGTATATTGAATTTTCTGCAAATGGCGTGCAAATTCCCCATTCCAGGTAATTTTGAATCTAGGAAGAGATACAAAAATTATAAGCTATATTTATACGCATAATATGTATATATTTTAATTGAGCTTTTAACTACCAGAATGCTAACAGTACTATCGTTAAGTACATAAATACATTAGTGACTGTCCCCGTAGCTCAGTTGGTAGAGCACCTGCCTGCCGTGGTAGGGATCCCGGATGCGAGTCCCGGCGGCGGGGTTGGACATTTTTCTCCGACCAAGATAATTCCTCATCTTCCCCAGAGTCTGGAGGTATGGATGATACTGCGAATGTGTGCATGTGTGCGTGATCTAATGTTTAAAACTCAACGAATACGAGTTCCTTCGAATACACTCTTCGATATGTTTCAAAGGAGAATGGCCATCGTTATGACCATTGCAGTTTACCAATTTTAATACACACTTGGAGCTTGTCTAATAACTATTACTACCTGCAGGAAACTAATTCTGAGATAACTTCGTTTCCAACGTAAATTCAAAACTTAGGGCAAAAGCTGAATGATAGCCATACTAATGAAGTAGCAACGTAAGTAAAAAACTATTTGTACCACAGAAATTTCTTTGATTACAATATTAGAAGCTGCGGGTGTTTTATAAATATATTACCAATTTTATGTATTTGTAATGCCTGCATTGTTTATTCAGATGTATGGAAAGTAAATAACCCAATATTTTATATGCAAAATACTTGTAAATTCCCAATATGATAGCTTAGAGTCCGTAAAAATATCTGCATGGCTATTCTTGTCAACTAGGTGGTAATAAATCATAAAAAATCATAGTAAACATTTCAACAAAACAAATTCTTTAGGAGAATAGACTTGGTTTGCGAATTGGTTTAATCTATCCATCGTCGGGTACCTCTTTTCCTACCTTTCACCATTCGTCTCGGTGCAACTGTTTCTTCTCGAATGACCCAACTAGGATCTTTTTCTTTTCCTTACCAACGTTAGTATTCATTTTTTCCTAAGTCGACTGTTACAAAACTAGCGTTATTGATTATTTTTGCACATATTTATGCTCTATATGGTAAACGTAATAAGTGTTTATGCAAAATAATGAGATCATTAATGTTTATGTTGCGTCGAAGAATTCTAGGACAAATTAACAAGTTTCAATGTACGAATACCTATACAATGAAGTAAAAGTGGGAATTCAGATACAAAGAGAAAAATTGCTTAGCTTATGTAAGAAAGAGATGTGGAACTGATTCTACGATGTCAGTTTTGGCAGGAGCTCGCTGAACAGCAGGGGAACAGATACGAGATCCCATGCTGTTGTCGAGTGTTATCAGTTCTGAACAGATGGGCCAAATTAAAATGTACAGTACCTACGGTAGTAGACGTACTGGATGTGTTCACCCTGGGCTTGAACACATTTGCTGATATCAGAAAATAAGATATCCGTGTAAAATGTGCAGTTCTCTACATGGGGAAAAATGAAGAAAGAGAAAAATCAAGAGCTCTGTATGGAGTGTGAAATTTCCTTAGTTAAAAACACAAACCCATACATGCCAATATATTCTGTTCCTCCTTCAAGAGTTGTACTCCATTGCTTGTTCTGACCTTTTTCCTCTTTCTCCAATTTCTTTCCTTTCGGAGCATATCTCATAGCTGGTGTCGGTAGACTCTTTTTTGCTATCCTTCCCAAATATTGACACCATCTTTCGTTTGATGCTATTTTATCCAGTAGTGGTTCCGTCTGGAGTCCTTATGTTTCCTCCTTTTGCATTTTATCCTATAAGGTACACATAGCTGCTTCTTAAAAGGTTCACTTCGGCTGTCTCAATTTTTGTTTTATATTTTGTGTTCTAATTTTGAATTTGCTTCCTAGGATTAGCATTGTGAGTGTATTAAAATGTGTGCAAGACAAAAAATATGGTCAAGCAAGAAAAGAATTGTCTTGTTCCTTAAATTTCTGCAAGTATTCCAGCATATGTTTCTAATTTACTACATTTTCGTCTCTATCATTTTCATATTACATATAACACTTTAAATTTTAAAAATGTTCGGATGTTCTGTCGCTTTTTCTTCTATTGATTTCTTTGTTTTTACCGAAAACTAGCCCTTTAAATGCCCTAGTCAAGGAAAACTGAACCGAAACATTTGCCATGCAGGTCCATAGATTGCTGAAGTCGCACTGCGTCTAATGGATTACATTTTATCTGCAAATGTTAGCAGTGCATATAAATCGAGAGAAAACACTTCCAAGAATTTCATGGCACAAATTTCTCTCATAACAGATCACCAGACCTCAGCTGTACACGCTGCAAGTAGCTGCAACAATATGTTTGGATACCGATTTGGTGGCATAGAATATTCGGAGCGCTGTTCAAAATTGATCCTGTAGTATTATTGTTGGTCTAATGGCACTTGCATTTGTCAATCAAAATAATAAACAGCAGTAGTTAGTTATACGTGCTCATATTTTTCTGTTTATTCCTGCATTAGAAGGGATTCTTTATTCCCTCGTATTTTAATGAAGAAATGATATAGTCCAATAAAACTGTTTGGTTAAGTTTAGCTTTGTATTGTAATATTTTACATACTGTTCCAAGAAAAACAAGAGTAATTTAACCCAGAAATGCTGTATTTTAGGAACCTGTAACTAAATCAAGACTTATAGAAATAATTCCACAACGTCTACTTTTGCTTAAAATTTGTCAGCTTTCACGGCCGGTGTCGGTATAATATAAAGTATTGTAACTTTGTGGGTTCGTGAAATTAAAAGTCCAATTGCACAAGCTCAAAATGTTCTTTATTTTCACCGAATTACAGTCGGAACACTTGCCGATTACACAGAATTACGGAATACACACAATTACAATTCACCAGTTCGTCTGTCATAGGTCCAGTGCACGCTCACAGTTAAGTACAACTCCTCTGATGCACGTTCACAGTCTTTCGGTCCGTTAACTCACTCGGCGCTCCTCACGCTGCTCGCCAAGAAGTGAACTCACTCCCCACTGCAGCCCCTTTTTATAGGAATATCGCTGTTTCTCGAAGTTTCGCGGTTCAGTGAATCATCACGAAGGTTAGAAACGGCAGGGGGAGGGGAAAGAGGCGGCCAGCGACCAGTGACACTTCCCTAATCATCCCCTCAGTGACCGAGATAAATGGGTTGGCGTGGTAATGCCTCCGGTCCCCTACTCAGCTGTCAGTTGGTCGTGCTTTCCGTAATTGGTTGACAGTATTAACCGGGCTTGTGGGCCGTGGTCTACTGGGCTCCTTTTTCACCTTCGCCGAAGTTTCGTCTGCGGCTGCGGCAGACATCTTTAGTGGCAGTGTGATCGGAGTGTCCTGGCGGAAGTCAGTGTCACAGTCGCTGTTAGAGACTTCCGCCACTTAAGATTCTGCCGCAGTCACAGACGAAACGTCTGTAAAGATGAAAAAGGAGCCCAGTAGACCAAGGCCCACAAGGCCGGTTAATACTTTATATTATGTTTTCTTTTCCATTTTTAAGCCATATTCTTAATGGGTGCAAAAAATATGGCGGTCGAAAACAATTGTTAAGTGCTATCTTAAATCGCAGTCTTAAAAGTGTAATATAATTGGAAGCTGTCCTGACGAAATATGATGCCTTTTACCTTTTCTTTATAGGAGAAGTGGAACGAAAAACAGTTTCTCGAGGGTAAACCCTTCTTCTTTATTTTACCCCTACCCCATATTTTGTTCTTGCACGTGTCACCGCTATTTTGCTATTTTCCCCTTTTGGCGTAGGCTGTTGATACAGTAAGGGAAAGTAAAAGAATAGTGCCTTTGATGGCCATATGGGTTTTTTCTAAAGGCACAAGAGAGAGAGAGAGAGAGAGAGAGAGAGAGAGAGAGAGAGAGAGAGAGAGAGAGAGAGAGAGAGAGAGAGAGAGAGAGAGAGAGAGAGAGAGAGAAAGGGAGAAGGGGGGGGTAGTAAATAACCCTATATGCACAAGATTTCAAGTATAGATGTTGCCGTCATTATAAGAATTAATAATATATTCTCTGTATATATCTCACCCTCTGAATTTATATATGAAGTGAAGTATAAAACCATGCTATCTTTTACTGTATTTTACTGTAAGTATATGGGACATTGGGAACTGAGGTATTACTGCGATATTAAGAAGTGCATAAATTATAACGCAGTTCAATTTGTTAAATAGTTATATTTATTTATGATTTCCTTGTGGTTTAGTGACTCGTTAACTCTGCCCGAAAATAATTATACAATTATAACCTCTAAATTGTGTTGGATATTTCAATATTGTAAATTATTTACCTTTGTAGAAATCATGTAGCCTATAAAACCAAGTAATACCTAGATGAATTTGTTGAAAATGTTCAGGTTAGTAAAACTTTTATAGCATCCCAAATTCTTTGAATTAGTATTTGTCGCAGACCGCATTGTTGCGAGCAGGCGCGGCCGAAGCGCACAAAGAGATAATGCGACGCGGAGATAAAAGCTTGCCGAGATAAAGAGACAGGTAGCTGACTGGAAAGTTCGATTTCTTGTTTGTTACAGGACACTCCGGAAATGTCTAGAAATATGAATAGAGATATATAAATAAGGTGCGACTTGCCAAGAGAGTGGTAATCGGAACTGATTCGTGTGCCTGCAACTGTGTTTTGAAAGTGAACTCTTTGTTTTTGGTCAACGACCTTGTCGATTGTATTTGTGTATGTTGCGTAATTCTGCTACTGCAAGGGTTGGCCAAACGTTAAGAATGAATGGTGAATGGTGGCCAACCTATTGCTATGGTATCTCTGAAACATTTGCGGTCGTTTCTTCGATATTGGATACCAAAATTATAGGTCCTTATCATGTTCTTTTGTTAAGCGTTTGGTCAAAAATAGAATATTTCTTGTTTCGTTTATTAAAAGTTTAAATACTTTATTTTTAAACCTTTATTTTTTGTTTACCCTTTCTCGCTGCAAAATAGGCCGCGCCGTGGCTCAGTGGTTAGACCGCTTGGCTCTCACCAAGGCGGCCCGGGTTCGATCCCAGGCGACCGCAAAGTGAGATAGGTGGTGGACAACACGGCGCTGGGGCGGGTTTTCTCCGGGATCTCCGGTTTCCCCCGCCATCTCATTCCACTGGTACTTTATCTTCACCTCATATATTATCAGTGTCATCGGCTGCGGTGCCGTATGTAGTAAACGCGGGCGTTAAACACTACACATTTCATTTCGCTGCAAAATAAATGAACAACTTGTTAACGTTTTCAATTGCTAGGATCAGTTAACGTGCTGTATACTGGAATTTTGTCCCTCTGGAGTTTTTACATTTCCGGCTAAATATAAGGTCCTGAAGCCTTTTGATTATTTTAAAACAATTAATATCGGCAACAAAGAGTTCCACGTTGGGACGACAGTTTGATGCAAATGGAAATAATGGGTGTTGAGCTCAGGGCAAAGCAATGAGGTTTCTCACAGGGTATGCGTGGATATGTATGAGAAGGATAGTTTTAATGACACTGGAGTGCCCGTTTCAAACTAGTTTAATGACTGCTTCTTTTATTATTACATTAAACTCGGAAGTTGCCGACCAAGAGTTACCAATATATCACTGTTTAGAGTTACTGTAGGCGGAATGCTTATTACTCGATAATACTTAATCAGTTACGTATAAACCGACAAATATCTTCTCTCATCACTTCTGGTCTGCCTTCGACCAAGACAGGAGAGGACTGCCCTAATCGGCCTCACCCGAAGGCTAACCTCCACCGCTGCGCGTGGGTGACTAGCTTTCACTTTCTCGAAGCCCTTTATACACACAAAGATTTTCTTTGTGACAATTTTCCCATTGTCATTATTAGGGGTCCGAAGAAGAGGGCTGCCCTAATCGGCCTCACCCGAAGGCTAACCTCCACCGCTGCGCGTGGGTGACTAGCTTTCACTTTCTCGAAGCCCTTTATACACACAAAGATTTCCTTTGTGACAATTTTCCCATTGTCATTATTAGGGGTCCGAAGAATACCTTTACAAACAAAGTCAAGTGCTATACATTCAGGATTGTTACTAAGAAAAGCCTTTTTCTCCCGTGTCTTTTGTTAAACAACTCCACCAACTCCGTTGCTATTCAACCCAACTGCACCTGCACGCGTTCCACACAAATATACATTTCTTTGAAATCCATTACGATTCTTTATACATCGCATCCCTTAATTTCGGTATCAATTTTTAAGTATGTATTTATTTGTTTCGGTTTTACTTGTATAGTTAATATCATAATACTGTAACCAATTCGTAGAACATTGGTGAGAAAGCGTTGGATGACGTTTTCTTCTTCGTGTATTTTACCATTCATTTGTGTGTGAAAGAGCGCTGTGGTCAAGTACTCTTCAGTGCAGTACGCTTTTAGCTAATTTTGAAATATAGAATTAAAGTTTCTCATAGTACCCACTAATCACGATTTAGGTATGGATTAAACAAGCACATCCATTTCAAACAGTACAAACATTATTTTCTAACAGGCAGCATGATGAAACATATATTAAGGCTCAGTTTTATACATATTTTTAGTGCTGCGGGATTTAATCGATTAACCGAAACGATTAATCGATTAATTTTTATTTAGATTCAAGATTAAAAAATTTTTATGGAATAATCCAGTCGATTAAAATTAATCGATTACAATAAATATTAATCAAAACTCTTTTAGCCAAATTTGGCCCTCTTTGTTTCGATGTATTGCTTCCAACCTAAACAGCCTTTCCAACGCACCAAGCTTTCACTAGACAGGTAATGTTCTTTCACCTTTGAGATAACATAACTCCTGATAGCTAAAAGAAATCACTCTGAACTCTGAGAGAGTCTAAATAACACTTCTGTTGTGAAATATTATAAGAGGTACATAATTACATATAAATGCTGACAGAGAGGTTTCTTTGCTTGCCGCTTGTGTGTGACAACATGTCGTATACAATTGATTATTTATCGCTTGCTAGCATAAACTGAGCTGCACAACCTTGAACCGAACACTTCGCTTACGCAACTATGGAAACTAGCTGATCCCTCTTCCAAAGGCTGGTATTGGCGTAACTTTGCTGTAAACTACAGTAAACCAGTAACGTTTCTGAGTTTGTGGCAGTGAGTGAAAGTTGTGTGTTAAAAAAGTTAAAATAAGGAAAAACGTTATAAAATACTACTGCATGTCAGTCTCACACATCTTAGTAGATATTGATGTAATACGTTACTAAATAATTACTTACAAAAATACTGTAGATCTAATTCAGCATGTACACTTGATGCAAACACAAATTTTGAATGTAGATATTTAAAAGTTTCATAAATAATGAAATATACAGAGAATTAAAGTACTTTATATAATCCTTACACGTAATTTTCGAACAGATAATATCTCGATTAATCGATAGATTAATCGATTAAAGTAACATGGTTAATCGATTAAAATTTTTGATCGATCTACAACACTAGTATTTTTGCATATATGCCTACTTTGGCAGCTGAACCTCATTTCTTCTTCTTCTTCTTCTTCTTCTTCTTCTTCTTCTTCTTCTTCTTCTTCTTCTTCTTCTTCACTTCATGACATAGGCAATCAAGTGCCTTTTCCGCCTTCGAAGTCCACCAGCCATCGTTTCCTGGATCTGCCCACCGATCTCCTACCTTTAGGTTGATACTCTAATATTTGTTTTGTAAGTCTATTATCTGACATTCTTTCAACATGTTCCTTCCATTTTTGTTTGAGATCTTTTAACCTATCATTCATACTAAAAATGTCCAGCTCTTCTCTTATATTTTCATTTCTTATTAAGTCCCTCTTCGTGCATCCTTTCATAATTCTCAGGAATTTCATTTCTGAAGCCTGTATTTTACTCTGTCCAAGTCTCACTTCCGAATGTCAGTGTAGGTACAAACATAACTTTGTAGAACTTTAATTTTGTTTCTTTACGTATTTTGTTTCTAAATGTTCTATTTATTGTTCCACACACTCTTTGAAATTTGCATAATTTATTGTAGACATCATATTCCTTGTCATAACTAACAGCAGTTACCAAGTAGTTAAAATTACTTACCTGTTCAACGTAACGATTATTTATAACTATTTTTGTTTTAATTGGCTCTTTCCCAATGAATGCCATTACCTTTGATTTTATAAAAGAAATGTTCATATTATATTGCTTGCAGAGTTCACTAAGTTTAAAAATAGATTTTTGCAGGGCAGACTCGCTATTTTTGAACCTCATTTGTTAACATATTTAAGCCTATCAGTTTGCTCTGTATGAAAGGTACTTCTCTATGTATCATCACGAAATACACGAGTTTATAGCGTTAATACAACGGAAAATATGAAGACGCGATGCAGGCGTCTGATTCAATTCAGATATTAAAATTTCATATCTTTGCTTTCCAGAGCCTCTTCGTATTCTCACACCGGGGTTCAACCATTCCTTCCAGAAAAAAAGACATAAAAGTGTGAGTAATGTGTTCGTCTTGTGTGCGATCAAGTGCACGAAGTAGATTTGAATATAGAATGTTTATCTAAAAGAGAAACCTGCGCAAAGAAAACAAGTTCGACTTGGGAGGGAATTTGCATAGAAAAGAATTCCCAGTCTTGAACTTCGTTGGCTTATACAGTCCCTCTTTTTATAGCATGGATAGTATGACATTAATTTCTTTTGGAGAGAGAAGCAAAAAATGGCCGTGATGAAACGATTCGACGGAAATGGTGCGGGGATTAGTGATAAAAATGTAATTAAAAAGAAAAAAAGACGTGTGAAACGCGTATTGGATAGCATTCCGAAGCTTAGTGGATCAATGAGTGAGCCTTGAAGGAAAGACGGACGGAAGGAAGGATATTAGAAGAAGCTGGATGGGATTCCAGCGGAAGAAATTCCAAGCTTGCCCGCCGAAGGCATTTGCACAACATCTTCGCTGTTATCCACATCCATTGTACCGCAGTGTATGTAGTATGCATGCCTACGGTTTATCTGTCAGTTCATTGTGGGAGTACTCATTATTCATTTCAAGTTCCCATCCTAAACTTTAGTCTCTGTGAAATCTGAAGACGTTGAAAGAGCATCCTCACATTGAATATTTGAGACATTGCTGCAGTAAGGCATTGTTGATGTCAGAAAAAAGAAGGGAAGTTACTACGAGGGCTGATCATCAAAAACTGAGACTGATCTTTTTTCACAGATGTTTATTACTTCAATTCAATGTTTACATGATCTTTTTCAAAGTAGTCCCCTCATACCTCAATGCACATTTTATGAACACGTGATGCAGATCATCGCCTCACTTTTCTTGAGCACTGCTTCAGAGTTCTCAAATCGAATACCTCTAAGCTTCCATTATCACCAGTGATGAGTCATGGCTGCATCATTGTGATCCTGAAGGAAAACAAGCCAGCACAGTGTGGAAATCGCCAGGTTCTCCAACACCAAAATAGGCAAAAGTGGTTCCATTTGCAGGGAAAGTGATGGTGATCACATATTTTGACTGTAATGGAATGATTTACCAGCATGCAGGTCCCCATCACACTACTGTTACAACAGCATACTACACGTCAGTATTGGCTACACTGAGGAAACACATTGCAAAGAAACGACCAGAGCTTTCTTGGACTGGATGGCGACTTCATCGTGACAGTGCACGGCTTCACGTCGCAAATCAAGTCATGCAGTTTCTGGCTCTGTTCAACATTAACTGTGTACCACATCCACCTTATAGCCCCGATCTTGCATTATGTGACCTTTTTTATTCCCATCACTAAAGGCAAAGCTTAGGGGTATTCGATTTTAGAACTCTGAAGAAAAGTGAGGCGATTCTCAAGGACCTGACAAAGAATGATCTGCAGGACGTGTTTCAAGGACTGGCAGAGACGCTATGAAAATTGCATTTAAGTAGGAGATGACTACTTTGAAAAAGATCATGTAAACATTGAATTGCAGTAATAAACATCTGTGAAAAAAATCAGTCTCAGTGTTTGTTGATCAGCCCTCGTAATTCCCCATGAAACCGCCCCCCCCCCAAAAAAAAGTTCCATTGAGAAGTTTCTTCACAAAAGATACCGGATTGAACTCAGTGCTTAAAAATGAAGACTAATATGAAATTCGAAGTTTACTTCATGTCCAAAGTTATCCGTTATTATACACATTATAATCAATGTTGTAATAAATACCTTTTACTTGGAACTAGTTCTCATTCGCCACTCCTTCAGCTGCAACAAATGTTTAAGCTCTTTCTTCAAACGTCTCAGCACGGTTCTTCTTTTTATATTTTCCCTCACCCCTTCTACAGTCTCTGATACGAGCGAAGACGGTTTCACAATAGCAAAATCTGTCCAGTATATCATAATCAGCGATAGGTGTTTCAGATTGTGTTTGTTCACCTGTACTGTTTAAGAGTAGAATGTGACAGTTCCTTCCATAAATTAACTCCATTTTGAAGACCCCGTTGTTACTACAACTCTGAAGGGGACTACAACAGCAAAGAATAAGGCAAAATGCGTATTTGTATGATACTTTAACATTTAACAACAAAATAAAATGTCGCCCGTCAGGTCACAACGTATTAATCACCACTCCTCAAAGCTTTTCAACTGCCGGTAGAGCAACTGGGGTCGCTGCAATCGTTCTCGATGGAGATAATAGCCATAGTCACGAAGTACATTGTTTAAGCTTTCATTCCTCTAAAGTTATAATGAGGTAAGGTAAGCACACACTAATGAGGTAAGCACACTTCTTGGTATCGTTTTCTTTTTCTGACAATGGTACATCATCAACAAAATCACATTTTGTCATGTTAAAGTAAAGTGGTTTTGTGAAGTTATATAATTTCGATTTTTTAGTAGATTTTCACTATATGCGCGAGTTCAAATTATTTGAAATGCACCTGAAAATACCTGTGTGGCCAGTACTCTCTTTGTGATTCTTGTACGCCCTATCTGATAAAATAGCAAATGGATGTTCGTCGATGTCGTGAACATGACGTAAATATACATGCATGACAACACATATTACTAACTTCTGTGATACGTGCCTTCTCCCCCAAGATGGACGTTTTTGGAAGGGAATCGTTATTTGGATCCCCTCCGCGTTTCGCTTTCCTGTTAAACTGCATCTTCCCTCTTTCGCTCGCTATCTACTCATCGTATCATCCCTCTATGAGGTGGTTGAATCTGCCAAACTGCTCCAGCCGCCATTCTCCTTACAGGCAGCAGCAAAACCAAACTAGATCTTTTGCTAATTCGGAAATTCCGTGTGCAAACGAAAATAGTTAATATATATTGCTCAGTGAACCAGTGTTTGCCCGCCTCGGTATCGTAGATGGTAGTGTGTCTGCCTCACGTTCAAGAGGTCCGAGTTCGAATCTCGGTTAGGGTGAGTTACCTGGATAAGGTCTTTTTCGGGATTTTCCCTTATCCTGAAAGACGAATGTCGGGTCTCTCCAAGCACCATGGATCCCGGACACATTTGAGCATCGTTTCACCCATTTCATTCACCGTCCGACATGAGTTAACGTAAACTTAAAACTGTTAGGATTATACAGGAAGCAGCAGACTGAAATATTGCCATTTAATGCCTTCGTTTGTAATAATTTCTGCACCAGAGCTGAAATGCACTTATGCACTTCCGCATTTTTTCTTTCGCTTGTCCTATTTCTCTGTGGTATTAAAACGTTGATCAATGTTGGAACGAAATGCTCTGTTGGAGGGAACAGGTGTGCACTTAGTTTCAAGAAATGTATTATGAGGGGTTCTGGGTTCATAACTAGTTCAAGATCTTTGCATGGATCCTTGATCTCAGGAGTGGTCACAACAGACTGCTTCGTTGTTCTCTTCCTTAATTCGTTGTTTTGTCTTCTTGTTTGGGGTTTCTTACACACACACACACACACACACACACACACACACACACACACACACACACACACACACACACACACACACACACACACACACACACACACACACACACACCGCGCGCTTGCCTATATACGTCGCTTAGGTGTACATCACAGGCACCTCGTCAGCTATATATCACGCGTCTTCCTAAACACCACTGCCTCCGTCGATATCCTGACCAAGAGTGCCTCTCGTGGAGCACTGACTTGTCTCCCGCTTTTCCAGCTAACAGTAAGCCTTCCCTTTTGAGGGTAATGACCAACCCTTCTTACCTGCCTTTGTTTAGTTCAGCTTCAATATGAATAAGCCTTACGCCTAACGGCACTTCTCTCGGTCAATGCTGCTCAAACTACGACTGTAGTACTTCAATGTGTAGGTGCCACGCTATGGCTGGATACTGTAATTCGACCTGAATGTTAAACCGAGCTCTACTCCGAAGAAGCCAGTCTCTGACTCCCGAGAGACGATGGAGGACTCGGGGGTGCTTGCCGTAAGGACAATACCTAGGTTATATAAAGCCCCCCATCGACAACGTCAAGATGTGTGGAAGTGGATACGTCAACCCCGGAGGGAAGTCTTCCGATTAACCCTGGTGGGGCCGCCTGGTGATCTAGCACACCTTCTACTAGCTATGTAGGCTAGTACCCGGGAATTCTTCGGCAATCCGCTACCCCCTCCGGTTGGCCGAGGCCTGGCCGGAGGTACCCAATTTCCCACGCGTGTCGGGAACACACTGCCCACTCGAGACCAACCCAATCCGAACAACTCCCCTACGGGAGGGGCTCGGCAATTCGGCCCGAGGTTCCTCTAGTAACGTCACAGGTACCACGAGTGCTAAGGGTCCGCAGCGCCCGCACCACGACAGCTGAAGGGGACGGATCCCCTCCCCAACGGAGACTGTAATTAGACCGCTTGCCTCTAACTAAAGTGGCATGGATTTGACCCCTGGGATCTGTGACATCTGGGCAGTTTTTCTCTGGGTTTGGCCGCCATTTAATCCACCGATTACTCCATTAGCACCTTTCCTTCATTCGTTTAACCTTCATTTTACATCGTTAACTTCCTCATTCTCATACCAGGGAAACGACTGATCATCTTTGAGCTAAAGCTCGTTTTCTCCTCGACACGCACTGACCCCGGTATCCTGAGTAAGTCATGCTTATGAGGAGCTTAAATAAAGAAAGAAGAGGTTCGTTATGCAGAAAAAGTGGAATGTTTAGTAATAGACTTTTTATTTAAAGTTGTGTCATAGTAATGCTCCTAGCAGGGTTTTGAAAACTAATTCTATTATTGTTTATTTCAGGTATGTTGTTTACTGGACAGTAAGTGTGCTAAGAGAGCTTGCCAGCTGTAAGTACAAACATCTATTACACATTTTACAATTGGATACTCGTCAAAAGACACTGACTGTTGATTATTGGCTGTTCTCCCTCAGTTCTGGTTTAATTGCAATAATGCTTTTGGTTCACCACATGGTTTAAGCACGCAACTCAAAATATTTACCGTCATAATATCGTTGATTTTTGTAAGTAATATTATTAGCATTTTCGTCTAATTTCAGTCATGTTGGCTCCCTGTTTACATTCGAGTTAGAGGTAGCATCGGACCTATTACATGCGGTTTAGTTTGGTTTATTAGATGATGATGATGATGATGATGATGATGATGATGATGATGATATGTGATTAAGGGCGCACAACTGCGCGGTCATTAGCGCCCTTTAAAAACTAAAACACACTAAAATGTAGATAAAAAGAACTAAAAGCTTTCTACCTACTAAATAAAATGCACACACACAAAATGGCATAAGCCTAAAAGATTAAAAAATACGGATAAAAAGCATAAACAATTGGACCACTAAATTCTAAAATGAACCTGTAAAAACAATTTAAAAACCTTGGCCAGAGCTGTCTCGTCATCCGCCAGTATCTGCGCCAAGCTGACCGGCAGCTGGAGAGACCTACGGGACGTGCTAAGCTAAAACACTCCACTAGTACGTGGCGGACTGAGAGTGCTGCACCGCACAGCGGGCAAACTGGAGCGGGTGTCTTATTTAGTAAAAAAAACTATGTGTAAAATAACAGTGGCCAAGGCGTAACCGAGCCAAACAAACTTCCTCCTTACGAGAGGAACGACAGGAGGTTACCCACGGAAGCGGAAGGTTCTTTACGCAACGGAGTTTATTCCTGCGGAGAGCAGACCACTCTGCCCACCAGCAGGACTCCACAGCTCTCCGCAATGTCGGTTTAAAATCTTCTGGGGTAACCAGCTGTATGTACACTTCGGGCTGGGTCGTTGCTGACTTAGCTGCCAAATCCGCACTTTCGTTCCCCGGTAAGCCAACGTGCGCAGGAATCCAGGCACAGACCACGTTCACACCAGAGATGTATAGACCGTGGAGGGCATCCTGGATACGCTGTACTATCGGATGGTAGCTGTACAGCTGCCGAAGGCTTTGAAGGGCACTCAGGGAATCACTTAAAATTAAGCAGTCACGAATATTACGGCGAGGGACAAATAAAATTTCTCGGTAAATAGCATAAAGCTCTGCGCTAAAAATGGAGGTGCTGCCATGGAAGCCGAATGTAGAGGGTTCGGAACCATGAACATAAGCATCATTTGTTTATTAGATATTGTTTATTCCCGAAAGTCGAGAAACGTCCAAAATGGTATCACAGCAAATTCAGTTAATGAGCTTAGCTTATTTCGGCTATGGAAGCGATAGAATAACGCACTGGTAGCGTTAGATAACTGGCTGATCAAGGGAAGTTTGTTTGGGGTTAGGTGGGTGTGGAATTGTTTAGTTAACCAAATAAAGACCACGTTTGCCGGAGTGTTGTTAACAGAAAACAATAGGTCAGCATTGCATAAACAGATTATCTGAGGCAGCCTTTTCTTCATGTATTTACTAAATGTTGAGCAATATTCATTATGTGCAACCACGCTCAGCGGCAATTTGCAGTGCATGCTGCCTGTAGGCATAGGGCGTAAACCACAATTAAGGATAAGCTCTACTAAATAGCCAGAGCTTTTTCCTTTCCTAGGCGCAATCTCCATGCTCTTGCCAGAAGAGAAATTGTTATTCAATCGACAGAGGAACCAGTGTTGCTAACGCTGGGACGTGATTCGTATTCCCAAGTTGGCTACAAAATTAGATTCCTTCCCTAGACGACGAGATGAAGATGTGGTTAAGCTGTGAGAGTCCGTATATGAAAAATCAGAGCTGTATAGCAAATGCTGTACAGTGTAACGGCGCTGTGAGCGCATTTGTGAAGGGGAATTCACATTTACTTTTTTCGTTCTGCTTGGAGTTAGTAAACATGCAGCTGCAGGCTGTTTCGTAAATGCCTTTACTATTAATGTAGTACAGAAACTAACTTATAGTTTGCCAGAGAAGCAAATATAAAATGTATACATGCAATTGGATTAAAGTATTTCGTACAGCTTTGGACATAGTTTCTTTAACATATAGATGCGCTTATACACAAATTCAGTATGTGCAATAATATGTTTTGAAATCAAACATTTGCATCTAATTGGTAAACTTTGGTGCTACTTTCAAAGCTGCGTAAATGTTTCAACGCCATTTTCGTACACGTTAGAATCGCTGGTATATGAATCAAAACCAATGTCATGATTAGGTGTCAGCTTCGACATTTCGATAGTTTAGATAACTAGTTCAAAGAGAAGAGAATTTAATTTAGAGACCCATATATTATTTGTGGATTAGGTAAAAGCATTTGACAAAGTAATACGGCAAAAGTAATGGGATATAACGACTGAACATGGATATCCTCAACATTTAATTTTAATGATAAAGAAAATGTACGAAGGGACTTGTATTGGCATGGATAATGGTTTTAAGACAGAAACTATCAACCTAAGTGTAAGACGGCTGCCCAATGTCGCCAACTCTTTTTAATATTTATATAGACGTAGCAGTTGCCGAATGGCAAGCTCAGTTGAAAGTAGATTTTAAGTTAGGTCGTACAATCTTATATACAGTTCTGTTTGCAGATGATCATGTCATTCTGGCAGATACTGAAGACAGATTACTAATAGCTTTGTACCAAGTCGACAAAACAATGCCAAAGTATAATTTTATCATTTCAGCAGAGAAAACAAAAGTAATGGCCTTTAGTGATAAATGCCCAACACGGTCCAAAATGCTACTGAAAAACAAAATACTAGAACAAGTTAAATACTTTAATTACTTAGGATGTGATATTTCCTATGAATGTAAAAAAGATCTATACTATAAAACGAACATTGAAAAGCAAAACAAGAAGAGATACCATATTAAAGTTTTATAAAACTACTGCAGTGCCTGTTATATCTTATGGAGCCGAGACCTGGACCTTGAACAGAACTGAGAAAAGAATAATTGAAACGGCTGTAATGAAATTTTGGAGGTACGTAGCTGGCTCTAGTCTTAAAGATCACATTAAAAGTGAAGCAATAAGAGAACAACTAAAAATATTTACTTTAAATTATAAACTCAGGGAGTACAAACTGAAATGGCAAGATCATCTCTCTCGAATGCCAGAAGAAAGACTCACCAAACAGGCCTTGCAGTATAAACAAGTTGGTATTAGAGATGTTGGAAGACCACGGAGACGCTGGGAAGACCCCTTCTGAGCCGAAACAGGCGTATCTGGCGCATCTTGAAGGTTGATGATGATGATGATGATGATGATGATGATGATGATGATGATGATGATGCTGATGATGGTAACTAGTTCTTCATTCTTCAACTCCAGTCTCTCCAGGTCCTTAAGTGGAAGCTTAGATGAAGTATGATAACAGTTAAACTAATGTGTTTAAAATTGCAGTTCAGAATGATTTCTACAAGGCAGATCAATAAGAAGTACTGCTACTCGGCGTCTGTGATTTAAGCGTTTTATAGAATTATCCGGTTATGCGCATTTATAGATGTAAAGTCGTTCCCCGCGGTCTAGGAGTAACATGCTAGCCTCTGGTTCTCAAGGTCGAGGGTGTTGGAGTTCTTCGGGCGCAAAAATCCTCAACATGGCTTCCTTCGGAAGGGAAGAAAAGCCAGCAGTTCCGTGTAGTAGAGCTACGACACATAAAAAAATCTCAAACCTAATAAAGAAGCCTCTGAGCAAAATTCAGCGGTCTATCACACCAAATATAGAATGGGACGCCGAAAACCACAGCAATTACAGAGCCTTCTTAAATAAAATACTTAATTTCTTAATTAGATCTTCTCAGTGATTGTATATTATACAGGATTGACCATTAGTGCCGGTTAGAAAAAAAAAGAAGACAATCGTTCAACTAGGAGAGAATACAAAATATTTCCTGTTTGGAAGGGCGAAGGCATTGTTGTTGCTAGAGAGAAAATCAATGAAGGAGGTACATTATGTAATGCCACAGAGTTTTGCGAGATCTGCACGGCGGAAATCTAATCCACAGCTGTTGGTCCAAATGACTCACCTAATATATAATAACATGATTTATAGTCGCCTAACTACTTGATTTTTTTATTGATTAATTAACTACATAAGGCTGCAATATCACATGATGAACGTTGAAAACCATCAGGGCTTTTGGCACAGTGCACAAATAAAACGATAAGTTAATACGAGATACGTTCATAAAGTAAGTTCTGTTTGGTAATAGAGTTGAATTGTGTACAGATACAGAAAAATTATTTATTGCACAAAATTCTACAACTCTTAAGCTACTTTTCCACATAACTGCACGAAATTTTCAGGCATTTGTCATAGCGAGGCACGCGTTTTTGTATACCTTCTTCATAGAAGTTTGCTGCCTGTGTCTTCAACCAGTTGGAAACATTTTCTTTCAGCTCTTCGTCATTTTTTATGTGTTGACCGCCAAGGAAAGATTTGAGATGCAAAAACAGATGAAAGTCGCTAGGAGCGAGGTCAGGGCTGTACGGGGAGTGGTCAAACACGTTCCAGCCAAATCCCTGTAGCATGATTTTCGTAGCATTTGCAGTGTGTGGTTGTGCGTTGTCGTGAAAAAACACAGCACCTTTTGACATCGCAAATTTGCCGATACATTTCAAATGGTTTCACTTTCCTAGCATTCAGAAAACGAATCACAGATCTGATTTCACAAGCGGCGGGATTTTCAATCAACACCGACATTGTAACCAAGCACAACGAAGCGTACGTGGCTGACAGCGATCTCACAGTGGCGCACGTTTCTTCTTGATACAGAGCGTCTACCGCGCATGTGCGGAACTGCGATCGCAGCGCTGCAGCGGAGATAAGTTGAAACAGAACTTACTTTCTGGACGCCCCTTGTATATTGTTAGATTGCTTTAAGTGCATGATTACAAAAGTTCAATTAGGATTTTGCATGTGCTTGGATCTGTTTTGAGAGGCCTAACACGCAATAATATTGGGGATATTTTTCCAATCTTGATGTCGCGAACAGTTCGTTCTGAACTTCATTTCGAATAGTTTCCTTTGCATGGCATATTATATAATTGAGTTCAGTAGGTACCTGAGAGTCTGCAAGTTTTGTATGCCAAGTTCTGATACTGATGATGTTCTGATGAAGATGCTGTGAGTAGATGACTGAAAGCGTGCGGTGGAATTGTTCTCTGCATTCTTGCTGGAGATTAAGAGTTTTTCCAATCATTACACAGAACACTTTTCAAGTGAATATCAAGTATTGTAGACGTCCTTCAAATCTGTTTCATTAAACAACTTATGACTTATCATATTTAAAAGGTTAGGGGTTCCTTTGAAGAAATTCTGTATTACGTATCCCCAGTTATACTAACAATAAGAGTTCGTCAAAATTATTAAGGCTGTTCAACTTGTTTTGAGTTCTTAATGTAAGACAATGTCTACGAAGTATGATGGAATTAACATCCCTGTAATGCCTTTGGTTAAAATGTCGGCAAAACGCTAAGTTCAATTATCCAAGATAATTCGATAATAGAGTTTATCTCCTATGAGTCTTGGTCAAATTTATCATTGCTTTTACCAGATGAGCTGAAATATAGATCAAAACGTACTTAAGTAAGTGCGTGTTATGATGCCTGTTTCTGTATTTCACATCTGTCGCACGTAGGTGAACAGGCTTTCCTATGTTTCCAGAAGTGACGAGGTGTGGCGACGTTCAGACGATTCTTCCCACTCGTCCAGCACTACCGTACGTGAAGGTTAGCCATGCGTAGTCTTATGGAAGGCGCACCTTCCTTCAGGCTGTTCACCCCGCAGGCAGCTGTAATTAGCACTAGTATGTCAAGTGCAGACCAACAGCTTCTTGAGGGGAGCTGCGGCTTCCTTTGACCATGATCTTCAACGGCCTCAACGGTTCATTAATACTTGGTGTATTCTGAAGTGGCTATGTTTCTAAGTCACCAAGCTCTGTGATCTTCTTTGTTAGGGAAACAGAAAAATAATAGGGAGCATAACTTTGAATTTTATTTGCCTCAGGATTTTCTTAAATCCAGAGAAGAAACATTTGGGTGGCCCAACGTTTTTGATATATGCAGATGATTCTGAATTTGAATAGTGAATATATAAACGTATTGAGGGTGTCCAAAAATGCGTATATTTCCCGAACAGCCATCTGGTCCAATCTCTCCTGTTCTCTTGAGTGGCTAAATTGGTTAGGCGCTGGCCAATAAATCTCAAAGTCTGGGTTCAAGCCTGGCTCAGACTGTGCTTTATATTTTCCGAACAGCCATATGCTCCAATCTCTCCTGTTCTCTTGAATGGCTAAATTGATTAGGCGCTGGCCAGTAAATCTCAAAATCTGGGTTTAAATCTGGCCCAGACTGTGCCAAAAAACGACAGCTCTAAGTCGGATTTACTGGCCTGTAAAAGAATCCCAGAACGAAATTTCATCGCACCAGGGAATTGATATCCTGGTAATTGACAGCCTCGTCAAAAAAACATCAAATATCTATTAATTGTCCTTCCTCCGTATCCCCACATGCAGTTCAAGCTGCAATAACTTTTTTTCAAAAGGACATACACCGCACACCTATCCATGGCGACTAATCCTGCTATCACGCAAGATGAAAGGACCTTAGGAACCGAGAAAGTCATGTACATAGAAAATAACTCAAAAATCAGGAAGACCGTCTCGGTAGCGTTAAATGGTAGCATGTCTGCCTCACGTTCAAGAGGTCTCGAGTTCGAATCCCGTCATAAGGTTTTTATGGGGTTTTCCCTTATCCTTCAAGACGAATGTCGGGTAACTCTAAGCTCCTTGCACCCTGGACACATTTGAGCATCATTTCACCCAATTCATTCACCGTCCGATATGACTTAACGTTGGAGGACGTAAATTGCAAAAAATAAATAAATAAAAATAAATAAAAATAAATAAAATAAATAAATAATTAAATAAATAAATCAGGAAGCCAGGGTGGCCGAAACGAGGAATTGTCAGGTGAAGTTTGTATTCATGCTAACTGTAGAAATAATTACAAATGAAAGCAACATGGACTTGGCTAGAGCTACGTAAAACCAAATCTATTTGCGTGTTATTTATGAGCCTATTTCTCTAAAAGGTCATATCGCATGCTGGGGAGGGGGATACGAAACAGCTAATTTTACAAGATGTTATTTGAAGTAAATTTTATAGTTCAGATATTTTCTTACTTGTGTATTTAATCCTTGTCTATTTCTTATGGGTACTCACCTTACGGGTCACTTGCAAGAATGTATCTTGACATATAAAGAGCACTTATCAGGAATTGCCAAAACTGATAGATATGTAACTAATGGAAAAGGAACTACGTATCATTTGATGCTGAAAGAACTATGCAAATGAAGTTGCAACGTTACATATACGTCATCATACACACAAATAAGTACACTTCCTGTCAATATAATAACAAAACGCCCGCCTCGGTAGCGTAGATGTTGGCATGTCTGCCTCACGTTCAAAAGGTCCCGAGTTCGAATCTCGGTCAGGGTGAGTTACCTGAATAAGGTGTTTTCCAAGATTTTCCCTTATCCTAAAAGACGAATGTGGGGTAACTCTAAGCTCCATGGACCCTGGGCCCATTTGAACATCATTTCTCCCATTCCATTCATCGTCCGATATGACTTATAAAGTTAAAGGACGTAAATTTAAAAAAAAAAAAATGGTGATCTAATAAGATTAACCCTTTTCAGAGCTCCATAGAAATGTTTTTGCCCCAGTCTATAAAAAGTGCTGCGCAATTTTAAATTTCTATTACAAACAGTAAGATTGAATATGGTTTGCAATATTTGGAGTATTTCCACGACTCGCTCTAGGTACTGCAGAGTCCGTTTGTATAATTACTTAGCATAGGAATGAACTCGATTATATTCAGAGGAAGTAGAGCAACTCTTTATTACACAAGAAGGTTTTAACCTAGAGTATCGTACACATATCTAGAGTTACAATATATGCAGATGCGATTGCCTTTTACTTTGCTGTGCCTTTGTTTTCTCAGTTGCTAAATCATGACCACCACGTATAATGCTTGGAATGAAATATCCGCGGTCTTTTGTCTTATTTTACATGCATTATCTGTTGAGTGGTAACAACTTTTCTCTTTTCTGTGGAATTCTTAAGTCAAAGCCTTGTTTTAAGCATCTTCATCTAAGCCCCATTTGAACGTATGTACAACATACATTGTAAATTACTTTTAGGGTAAGTGATGTAGTTGTTGAAAAAGAAACTATCTTATAGTTCAAGTCCGTCAGTAAGAGATTTTCAGTATTGTGCGTCCCAGAAAACACTCGCCAAAAACCTTGTTAAGTGACAAAATTGACTTTGCCGTTTTTGGAGTGGCGCAATCTTCTGTTTTGATTGTGATTTACTTTCTGGAGTGTAGTGATGTATGCAACATTCGTCCATGGTAATAAGCCCTCTCAAAAATTCACTGGGTTTTTACGGTAGAGCCCCAAATTCTTAACAGAAACTTGCAACTTTTGATCAGGTGACAACAAACGCGGCACCCATCTTGCTCAGACCTTGTGAAAGCCCAAAAAATTACTTAAAATGTTAGGTAAATGTTCTTTTGATACGTTTACAGCATCTGCTATCTCAATAAACTTTAATCTGCGGCCTTTCAGTATAAAACTATGCATTTTCTTTCAAAGATCTCTGGAGTTGTGACTTCCTCAGGGCGTCAGGAACGAGGCTCATCACTAGTGCTCGTAGTCTCATTTTAAACTCTGCAACCCACCTTTTTATCATTGTATATGAAGTGGCAGAGTCTGTCAATGTACTGTCCATTTCCTTTTTTATATCTATAGGCGTTAAGCCTTTCAAATGGAGGTATTTAATCACTGCTCGTTTTTCCAAATCTTCCATTTTCGTAAAACCTCTACACTTGTCTTGTTTAAAATGCTATCATTCAAAAACTAAAGAAGCTATTGACCCGTAACTATGGATACAAGTTAGTCTAGAGTTAAACTATATGATAGTATCCGTCATACTGGCCTAGTGGCGCCATCTTTATGTGAGGTGCGGGTTATCAGCCGACCTTCGTATTTTTTGAGGATTTGGCTGTGCTTTAGGATGTGGCATGATCAGTCTGAAGCTCGTATCCCGAGGAAAGCATAGTCCATTCAACAAAATTGAGAAATCGTAACATTCTGTTTAGTATTGTGGGATAATTTTGTAGTACCACATTTACGAGATTTGTCCTGTATACTTTGTAAATACTTTGCCTTGCATGCTAGATCTTGTATGGTCAACGTCTCCCGAAAGGATTGTCCTTTATCAGATATTTGCAATAATAGCAGGCATTGCCATAGTTCACATGGAGTGGAGTGCAAAAAGCAGTATATTTGAACCTTGTAGTACGATATGGCTGTTTCTATGGAGCAAAAGAGAAAGAAAATGGCTAGGGGAGATAACAGGAAATGCGTGGTGCACGTGGCTTTGCTTCTGCCACGCCATGCAATGTTGAGCAGTTCCTCTTTTGTCCTTATCACCTCCCGTATGCAGTGTTTGTGGGTCGGATCTGCATTTAACAGCCTGAAAGGCTACAATGCACACAAATCCCCCTTTCGAGAGCACGTCGGAGGATAACTGTTTCATGCTAGTGAGCTTTAGGCTTCAGGATTGTAACAGCCGTGCTGCACTGCTGTTTTCCTAGATTAAGAGACAAAAATAAGTCACAAAAACAAGTCTGTTTAGTGCACTACCATGGTGCTCTTAATTTATGCTTCGAAGCATTGAAATCTAGGTAATAAGTTACAAAGCAAATACTCCTCTAGTATCAGCCTTACACTCATGATCTTACTTTGACTGTACCTTGGAAAATGACTTTCAAATTCTTCAGAAACCCGCCTCAACTAACTAAAACCAAATTTTTTGCGCATTTTACTTGCATTGTAATAAAATTAAAATATTGAACATGTATATTATGATCGAAAAATAAGTTGATAATATTCCGAATTTAGAAATAAATGCATTTAAAGACTTTCAGCTCTAAAAATGTGTGATAGTAAAGGGGGCAAAGTGATATATTAGGTAGCTATCCCGTTACAGCAGACTTTTGTCACATAAATATATATTATTCTGCCAAATTCTGCGATGTCATTTCAAGCGTGGGCGAATTGAAACGTGACGCCTGCCGTATGACATTTGCAGTCGGTGAACTATTGCGAACTGAATATTTTATGTTATGCACTCTTAGTATGTGTGACTCACAGCACGAACAAAGGGAACCGGTGAGCAGGTGTCCAGTTTTTCTCTTCCTTTATCGCTTTGTTTACGTTTTTTCCCCTTGTTACTGGTGGATTATTGTTTGAAAACGGGTCTGGTGACTGGCTTGACAGCCAGTGAACGAACTGATGTCGCGGAAAGCAAAGAACGATGGTCAACAACTCTTGCAGGAAATGGTTCGCCTAATAGAGACATACGACATACTAATGCTGCCGTCTTATCAAAATCTGCATCAGTGGTTCCTCAACTGTCCTGGGTTCGTTTATTAGGTTCTCAACTACGGTATCCTCCACATATTTATGTTTGTATATAATTTAGCACAAATTAGAGAATTTCAAAATCCACAGTCATGCATCAGCTGCATATGTTGCACAGAACAATAATGAAAATGGAGACTTATGCTGAAACTCACAAGACGAAACGTAGTCTTTTTCTTCTTTAAGTTTTCTATTTAAATATCAGCTTATTTATCTGAAAAAGAACACATTTGTGCAGGTAAAGTTTACAGCAGGGCAAATAATTACAGCAGTACTTTAGTGATGATACGAATAGTAAAATTAAGAAATGTCGTTTCAGACAAAAATGCAGTGCCGTAGGAGGGATTTGAACCAACTTACCGTGCTACTTGTGTAACCAGCTGAGCTACCATGGCAGCTTTCCGGAACGTCAAAATTAACAAGCTAACATGCATATAATAATTAACATGACATTTAATGTACCGGCATCTCGTCGTGGTAGCTGAGATGGTTAGAGGAATGGCCCATTAAGCCGAAGAGTTCATATCCCGGCTGCGGCGAAGAACTTTTCAGTTTGATTCTACTTTGCATCTTCAATGTACATACCGTATGTGTAGAGGAGCAATTAAGTTGTCCAATACATTTGAGAGTAAAGATGTATTTTCTAGACGTGGCGCACGACTTTGCTCGGATGTGCGCGACTGACGTCATGCGAGTCAATGATAGGGGTAAGATCTCTGCTTTCGCCAGCAGATTGCTGATAAGGTTAGTGGGTTAAATGACAGATGACGACCCCTTTTTCTTCCAAATAAACAAGTTGACTCGACCATAAACTACCGCGCAACATTACGTCATACGCCACGTCTAAAAAATACCTCTGTCACTTGTGATGTACTGGGGCAAAAATATGAGTTAGTTGGAGAATTTAATGCCTGGTCGGTGCGTTACTATTGCGGACCCCTAGCACTCGTGGTACCTCTGAAGTTACTAGAGGAACCTCGGGCCGAACATTTGAGCCCGTTGCTTTGGGAGTTGTTCGGATTGGGTTGGACTCGAGGGGCAGTGGTTCCCGATACCCGTGGGAGATCGGGTACGTCTCCGGACGGGGTTGAGGGAAGCCATACGCCATATATATGTATATATGTATTTAAATAAGGCACATTTATTTCATTGTTTCAAAACGAACTGTGCTAGCGACAACGTATTATACCTAAAATGTAAAGGAATTCTGGCAGATTATTTACCGCTGTAGAAAATGTTGAAAACGCCCTCCATCCTGTATAAGGCACAACTCAACACGTCGTTCCATGTTACTGGCCACTCGTTGGAGGACTCTGTTGTCAACAACTTGAATTTCCTGTTTGATGTGCTTTAGATCGTCCAATGTCTGGGGTCGTGTGGCGTAAACCGTGTCTTTTAAATAACCCCATAGAAAGAAGTCCGACGATGTGGCCACAGGTTTCTGGAAATTATCAGGTGGTCAAAGAAACCTGCAATGCGTCCCATGGATTCATTTGGTGTATGGCATGTAGCGCCATCTTGCTGAAAATGTCCTTGTCTCAGCTCTGCACTGTCCACTTGCTCAACAAACTCCTTGAAAATCAGTCGGTACTCTGCAGTGTTCACAGTCTGGTTAAAAATATGCACCCATTATTCTCTGTGCGGATATTGTGCACCAAACTCCGATTTTAACCGTGGGTGCATAGGTGCTTTATGGATGACATGTGGATTTTCGATGGCCCAATGACGAGTGTTCAGATAGTTCATATAACGATAAATGGAGCCATGCTTCATCTGTGAACCATGTGATGGACAATATGGCAGGATGTTGCACAATAAACGACTGAAACCAATGACAATAATTCAATCTATTATCCTTCTCTGGTTCCTGTAGCTGATGAACAACCATAATGGATTTAGGCCCTCACTTTTCGCAGCTCTCTGACACATTGCGTATGTGTAACCTGTCCCCTGCGACAAACGTCTTAATGATTTTTTTTGGGTGACTGCTCCAGTCCTGCTCTTACGTCAACAACAACAACCGTGGGGAGTTTACATGAACGATGCTTGCCTTTTGCACTCACCAGAGATCCAGTTGTTTCCAATTTGTTTACCAGTTCCAGCATTACGTTTCTTTTGGGAGGATTGCGAACACCAAATTCTCTCTGGTAAATCCTTTGAGTAGTTGTAATTGAATTCGTAATCCAGTATTGCAGCAATGTATCCCAGAAGATTGGCTTATGGCCCAAACCATCTCTATCTTTAAGAGAGGGAAACGGAATTACTGTAGCAATTACAGAGGAATATATTTACTGGATGCGACCTATAAAATATTTGCTAAAATAATATACAAAAGGTTACAGAATATAGCTGAGTGCCTTCTCTCGGAAGAACAAAGTGGATTTAGAAGAGGCAGATCCTGTGCAGATAATATTTTATTGTTAAGCAACTAATTGAAAAACATAAGGAGTTTAATGAAGAAACGCATATGGCGTTTATTGACTTTGAAAAAGCCTTCGATAGGGTAAACCGATGCAAAATGTGGCAAATATTGGAAGAACGAGGATACCCACAACAATTAGTAAAAATGATACAATGCTTCTACTTCCAAACAAAAATAAATGTGAGGAACAATGGTAAAATTTCTAAAAAAAATCTTACTCCTCAGGGTGTCAGACAAGGGTGTACTTTATCACCTACACTTTTTAGTATTTATATTGACGACCTAGTGTGCTAATGGAAGCAGCTAGTGAATGTAGGTTTTAGGATTTCAAATAAAAACTTTTTAAATATTTTGTTGTTTGCTGACAACTTAGTTATTATACAAAATAGCGAGTCTGCCTTGCAAAAATCTATTTTTAAACTTAGTGAACTTTATAAGCAATATGATATGAAAATTTCTTTTATAAGATCAAAGGTAATGGCATTCATTGGGAAAGAGCCAATTAGAACAAAAATAGTTATAAATAATCGTTGCGTTGAACAGGTAAGCCATTTTAACTACTTGGGAACTGATGTTAGTTATGACAAGGAATATGATATCTACAATAAAATATGCAAATTTCAAAGAGTGTGTGGAACAATAAATAGAACATTTAGAAACAAAATACTTAAAGAAACAAAATTAAAGTTCTACAAAGTTATGGCTGTACCTATACTGACATACGGAAGTGAGACTTGGACGTTAACTAAAAAGCAACAGAGTAAAATACAGGCTTCAGAAATGAAATTCTTGAGAAGTGTGAAAGGATGCATGAAGAGGGACTTAATAAGATATGAAAATATAAGAGAAGAGCTGGACATTTTTAGTATGAATGATAGGTTAAAAGATCTCAAACAAAAATGGAAGGAACATGTTGAAAGAATGCCAGATAAGAGACTTACAAAACAAATATTACAGTATCATCCTAAAGGTAGGAGATGGGTGAGCAGACCCAGGAAACGATGGCTGGAGGACTTTGAAGGCGGAACAGGCACTTGATTGCCTATGCCATGAAGTGAAGAAGAAGAAGAAGAAGAAGAAGAAGAAGACGAAGAAGAAGAAGAAGAAGAAGAAGAATCCAGTATTGCTTCACAAGAAAGAGTCGTTGATTTAATGTGAACAGCATTTTCACGTTCACTAGAACAAAATGTCGAAAACAGCTGCCAAAAGTAGCAATTAGGAACAAAGCATAAGCAACTGTGCATCAAGTGACAAGGAATCTAAACTCCAGAACATTCTTGCTTAATTTGGTGCTAAAATCGGGTCACTGAATGAATTTCAAACGGAATAATTAAAGAAAGGAATGTGTCAGTTTTATATAAATCACTCTGTATAATTATTATAGTCTTCTTTTTCTTTTGTAGGTGTAGTGGGATTGATTTCATGTGGTATTGTAGAATTGTTTCTGCATTGTTTTAGCTGCAAATAACTCCTCTGTTTATTATGTTTATCATAGTTCCACAAGTTTCCAAACATTAAATTGCACGTGACCGTTCTCCCTTGCGCTGTCAATGCCTAAACTTCGCTCTCTCTCTCTCTCTCTCTCTCTCTCTCTCTCTCTCTCTCTCTCTCTCTCTCTCTCTCTCTCTCTCTCTCTCTCTCTCTCTCTCTCTCTTTTTTTAATGTACGTCCCCCAACGTTAAGTCATATCGGACGAGGAATGAAATGGGTGAAATGATGCTCAAATGTGCCCGGGGTCCATGGAGTTACCCGACATTCGTCTTTCAGGATAAGGGAAAACCCCGGATAAACCTTATCCAGGTAACTCGCCCTGACCGAGATTCTAACTCGAGACCTCTTTAACGTGAGGCAGAAACGCTACCATCTACGCTATCGAGGCGGGCACTTCGCTCAATATTTCCGTATTGTATCTTACTAATTATCACTTTGTTCGGTAACATGACTTTCAATGAATATATCATTGAAGTTCAGAGATGAAGACCAAGGAAATAGGACGCACATTTGGGATATTTCCAGAGCTTTACTTTGTAGTAAAGGAATTAAAGGTTTATCTGGAGAAGCAGCGCCACGTGTCTTCTTCCAAGTCTATCAAGTGTGGTGGAGAATGCTTCCGGCAAATCCGGGAAAATCACGAGGTGTATTTTTTCCCCTTCTACCCCAAATATACCGACTCCCACCGAAGGTGATTCGATTATCTTCTTCAATCATTTGAAAATTCGGCGTCGGATGTTTTTATTGCTCATACCGTGACAGGTCGACCCTTGAAAATTCGTAACTGATTGAATTCTGTGAATCACTCGCTTTCGGTGCTCGTTTCCGAAATTGGAAATCTTTGAAAGTGCTTGTTGGCTTTAGTTATAATTTAAATCCATCTGTGTTTATTAAATATGTTCTTTCAGCTCACCGCGCCTTTTGAAAGGATCCACCACATATAGAGAATTTTTACTTCTGTGTGCCCATACACATTGCGTGTACAACTTCGTCAAAGAAGCTTTATACAAATAGGAATCAATTTTTCAATCAGTCGTCATGTGGATCCAAACTTCTTTCATTCCGTTTTTCCTATCTTTCAAAAACAATTAGCTTCAATAAACAAACAAAATGTTATAAAATAATAACATTGAAATGTAAACGTTGAAAAAGGAAAGTATAATTTTAAAAAATAACTTGAATGCACAGTATTTCGATTTGCTAATGAGGCGTTGGCGCTTTGCATCTCCAGTGCAAAGACCATGGGTACTGTTTTATATGAGGGTCGTTTGATAAGTGTGGTAAAAAACCAAGAATATTCGTGAAAATCTCACCTTATTTCTCGACAGCACACACACACACACACACACACACACACACACACACACACACACACACACACACACACACACACACACACACACACACACACACACACAAGGTGAGAAAATGATTCCTAATTCCACTAAAACGTTCTATGGGGTTACAGAGGGGATTTTGGGGGAACAGTTTGAGATAGGACGCATAGTTTCAAAGGGTATAATTTTGTAAAATAAATTTGAGCCGGTGCCACTGATACCACTTGAATGATATACGAGGGTCGTTTGGTAAGTCTGGTAAAACGCCAAGTATATATTCGTGCACATCTCGTGAACATAGATGTCGAGGTGTTCACATCTTATTTCTCGAGATAGTTTCCATTGATGACTATACACTTAGTTCAGCGATGTTACAGCTTTTTCATCCCGTCGAAAAAATAGGCTCCGTCAAGGTCTGCAAAGTACTAGTTAACGGTGACTCTCAGTTTTGATTTTAATGAAAATTTCTTACCACCAAGGCAAGTTTTCAAGTTTGGGAACAGCAAAAAGTCACTTGGGGCTAAGTCTGGTAAATAAGGTGGATGAGGAACCAATTCAAAGCCCAACTCCTGCACTTTCGCCATTGTGATTGCTGATGTGTGCGATGAAGCATTATCCTTGTAAAATAGCACCTTTTTGCGTGTTAATCTCGGTCTCTTTTCAGTCAACTCGTGTTGCAAACGATTCAACAATGAAGGATAATACGCTCCAGTTATGGTTCGCCTTTTTCTAAGTATATGAGGATTATTCCTTGAGGAAAAAAAAGTGGTCATCACCTTCCAGCTGACAAAATGGTCCTTGCCTTCTTTGGTGCACTTTCACCAACCTTTGTCCATTGTTTTGACTGCTGTTTTGACTCTGGTGTGTAATGATGGATCCAGGTTTCATTCATGGTAAAAAATCGGCGCAAACATCTTGCGGATTGGATTAAACATCAGCAGACACTCGTGGAAATGTTCTTCCGGATGCGCTTTTGGTCGACTGATCAACCGCGGTACCCATCTTGCAGGATATTGTGCACTCCCTCAGTTGAGATGCCTACAGCCTCAGCAGTCTCACGAATTTTGATTCGGCGGTCTTGTATAACCAGATTGTGGATTTTTCCAATGGTGTCCTGTGTGGTGACCTCAATGGGGTGACCAGAGCGCGATTCATCTACGGTGCTTCTATGACTAGTTTAAATTCATTGATCCAAAAGTAAATGATCTTCAGTGTTGTTTCAGAGTCCGCGTGAACTTCATCCAGTTCAGTTTTGTCTTGTGCGGCAGTCCAGCCCGCCAAACGAAAATGTTTAATAACTGCACGAAACTCTGTTTCTTCTGTTTTCAGTTGCAGCTATCACACTGAGCAGTTCAGAATGATGTCAACAATGAACTGTATATTGTAGCATATTCAAATTTTCTGTGCAATTTTTTTTAATAATCAAGCTTACCACCAACCAAGTTGCTGCAAATACTCCATCCCTTCATGGAAATTTATCAGACTTCACAAACCAGCCACGTATGATGACTGGAATTGGTGATTTTTCGGAAATGCGATATAGCGTGATAAAATACGGAGTTGGCTCAAAATGCGAAATCTAAGATTTTCCGAAGTAATTATTTTTTCCCAATGCTTTTTCTTCTGGAAACTTTAACTGAAGTGTCTGTGGAACCTTTGCATGTTTAGAAAGTTATAAACTAAGTGACCACTCTTTTCTGGAATGTGGAAAGCAACCATTCCCGCTAAATTAGCCTATTGCTCCACCATTGTCCGCGATTGCTCTGCAATGCATTTGGGGTGCTACCACCAGCGTAGATGCTGAAAGATATTTCAGTAAATATAATTTGATTGCGAGTAACAGGAGCACTGAAATATGTTCACTGCTTTCATCCAACAGCGTTACTGAACCATAAAAATATGAGTTATGGCATAGGCCAATTTTGTGCAATTTCTTTTTGTTGTGCTAATTTTACATCAATATGGAGTTATCTTTTATGTGTCAAGTAGTATGCTTTAGCCTATATCAGCTTGTTCTATATTTATGTGTATTGCTTTAACTATTTAACTTATATATTAATGTAAAATAAATTGACACTTTATGCTATTTTAACTGTCATTAATAAACCTCCATAAATGTGTTTTGAATATTTTATAAATAATATTAATATTCATCATTTAAAAAAATAACTAAAATTTAACTTTTTTTCAAAATATTATAAAATGCTAAATTGGAAAGCATAAATGCTACAAAATGCTAAATTTCTGATTTCAAAGTGCTAAATATCACTACCCCTAATGATGAACTATCACAAGGCAGAAATAACGGAAACCTTTGCTATCATTGGACGATTTACGTCGGCCTACTATTCAACTCGAAAACAGCGATGTTATTAATGTAGATTTTTGTAGACGAACATTTGATTGCCAGAACTTAGGAAAGTGTCTGTCGGTTGAAAGCTTGAACATTTAAGAGCTCTGAGCTTCATACAACCAGAAGTTCTCTGGTGCTGAAATATCCTTACATAATTTTAACAGGCTTTCCTTCATCTTCTTGTAAACATAATTGAACCCTGGCCGTCATTATTGCGAAGTGAAATGTTTTCTCACGTATGGTACTCCAGCAAACCTGGGAAGAAATTGCGCGTTTTATCCGCACACCCAATGCGCTATAAAGCCTAAAAATGGTTCAAAATATACTTCATTTTACGGAACACATTCATTGAACATCTACGCCTCCATTCTTTTATTCTTGTTTTAAATTTACTTCAACTGTACGCTCGTTACTCTTTTGGAGTATTCTGGTCATACTACCTATTTTTGTACAAGATTGCCTTTTGATTGGTGCTTTTGCCACTTTCTTCTTAAGAAGAATGTACCAGCACATCTGACTTGATTAATTCCACCTGCGTCTCCAGCACTACTACCAAGTTTCTAAATAATTAAAAGCGTTTTAAACTTACGCCGATTTGTAAAATGTTCCACAGTTAGAGTAGCGACTTCTGTAAAAATCCCTGGCAATGGTGGCGATTCCAGTAGGCGAGCCGTTCATCCGTTACATGCGCAAAACTGTATGCGCGAAAGTCAGTGAGTTGGTTACAGACGGGTAAAAGTGCTGTACAGGACCAAGCTCTGTTGCAACTCAAAATTATACTTATCTTCTTCCAAGTTTATTAACTAATCCACCAACGGTGCACGCTGTCTGTAGCACCCGGTTCATCATTCCTCGAGGGGCAACAAGCTATCTCCCTTCCCTGTTAATTTTCAGCCGTCATCCTACAATATCCACATCCCGCCACTACGTGGTAAAGCTCTTCCCAGAGCAGGTACACGACTTGACCACCCTTCGGGCTGTTCCAAACAGCCTGCCATCCTGGAATTGAATTGAAGCTCTGTTGCGGGATAGCGGGAAGTCGGTTAAGGGGGATAAGCAGATGAAGTATGGCAATGCTTGAATAAACAGAAATGATCACCTGAGATTGTTATTGTTCTTTACATGAATGAAGCAATCATGATTTGGATGGCATCACAGAACTTGCCCAAATCCCTTAGAGTAGCGCACCAATGTCACACCTCTTACTACTCCCACTTAGCTTTATGAAATTTCCTTCTAAGCTAAGCTACTTCAAATGTAGGGATTTCACTTTGTATATTTAATGTTTAATCACCTATTTCCACTTCATTGAAACCTACCACTGCTAATATCTACGCTTTAATTATATGGCAGTAATTATCTAACTTCCTTTTTTATTACGTCTCAAGATAAATCAGCAACAAATCTTTACATTCCTCAGTAAACTAAAATTAAAGAGAAGCTATAAATCTGGCTAGGGCAATGTAACTTTTGGGCAGGCGTTTCATGAAGCGCTTTGGCCTAACATACGAGGGCTGTTCAATAAAGAATGATCACATTTTTTTTAACAACGTGCCTTTACTCATCCTCATAATTTTGATGGTCCTCAAAATAGTCTCCCCTGAATGCGATGCACTTGTCCCAGCGTTGCCAGTCTTCAAAGACATGCTGCAAACCGTTTTAGAGAGATCCTTCAAAATTGCCTCCGCAACCTTCACCACTGCTTCTGATGATGGATAATGCCTCCCACGAAGGCCTTTTTTCAAGTTAGGGAATAGAAAAAGTCCCATGGGGCTAAATCCGGACTATAGGGAGGGTGAGGGATGCACTTCATGTTGATTTTTGCAGGATATTCAGCAACAACATTGGCAATATGCGGCCGCGCATTATCGTGGTGCAGCATTCAGCCTGCTTCACGGAAATGTGGCACCCAGTGAAATGTTCAGTATTTCAGAAAGTGATCTTAATGTAATTCGTCTATCATCTCTCACAATGGCTGCAGCAGTGTTGATGTTTTCTTCCGTAAGAGAAGGAACTGGAGCACCGGATCCACCTTCCTTTGAAATTGATTGTTTCCTCTCTTTAAACATTTTAAACCACCTTTGAGCTGTGCTGTAGGGAAGAACAGACGCTCCATAGGCCTTCTGTAGCATTGTATAGGCCTGAACTGAAGATCTGTTGAGACGAAAGCAGAATTTAGAATTTCAAAGCCGCATATTGTTCCTCGCGTGTTACCTCCATTGCAGCAGTAGGCGATACTGAATATTTCTGAGCCTGCCTGGTTTTCACAGGCGGGAACCAGGAGTACCGGCAATGAAACTACTACGGCGTATTTGCTTCACATTAAGGTAGTAGAATATAATAAGATTGAATTTTAGTGCAAAAATTATGACCGTAAAATATTATGATCATTCTTTATTGAACAGCCCTTGTAGATTAAATTTAGGAAAAAGTAGACTATAGTAGAAAGCCTCACTTTTGGTAGATGCACAGGTAGGTACATAGCGGGAATTTCTACAAAGAATGAAAGAAAGGTGGGAGGGGAAGTAAGGCAAAAGGAAAAGGTTGGAGAAATCTGCTTCTCTTTTATCAGTCAATAGTTTAAAGCACATTTAGATATCAAAATTACTTTTGGTACAGCAACATGTGGTTCGGATACATCTAATAGCATTTCTACTCTCTCTCTCTCATTCACACACACAAGCAGAGAGAGATATTCATGCAATATTTGCATAACATGTAAAATTCACCGGTATGCTAAGGAAATCCCTTTATTGTAAGTACGCTGCTTGAATTGCTCTTTTTTCATGTACGTGAAATATTTGAACCTTAAGATTATATCACCATACTGTTTTGAAATCCTAATGGACGTTGTGCTTTTCACTCATTTCTATTTTTAATTCAACGCAATACTTTTATGCACCTGAAGCGAAGTGAAATGTTGTGGGCGTACATAACCCCTTTAATTATACGAGCTCTCTCGTGCCGTTTTTTATGGCCTACGAGGAAAATACTCCCTTATGAGCAACATCTACAACGACCCATAGATCTGTGGTCCATCTTAAACAACAGCAGTTGTTTCAAGAGCTTTTTGCATTTTTAATGGCATGAATATTTGATGAAGATTTTAAAACAGAGTATCAGCAGAACCTTTGAGGATACCAAGTGTGGCTGGCGAAGCTTAATATCCTCAGCTGTTGAAGTTTGCAGTAACAATAATAGATCAGTGCGGCTTGCGCCAGCTGGCCTGTGGCATGAATCACTTATCGAGCCATCATTCAAGCACCGAGAGACACTCGATAGAAAGAGAGCCCTTGAAGCTTAAACAGCGTCCACTGACACCAGAGGCGACCGCCATTCCTTGCACATTGGTACCTCTCTCTCAATTTGATTGATCAACGATATGTTCACATATTATGGAATTGCCATTACTTTATGGAAGCACAAATCAGGTGGAGTGACGTACAAACGTAACATAGGGTTTCACTTCGAATTTTTACATGATGAGTACAAAGGGATATAAATCCACGGATTGATTTAAACAAACTCATAGTACGCATCATCAGTTATGGATTACAGTTATGAAAGGGGTGTAAATGTTTAGTCTCTTCTTCTTCTTCTTCTTCTTCTTCTTCTTCTTCTTCTTCTTCTTCTTCTTCTTCTTCTTCTTCATCTTCTTCTTCTTCTTCCTTCACGGGTTAGGTTTAAGCCTGTTCCGGTCTCACATTTCCTGAAGCCATCTCTTTAGGGGGCGTCCTATTGATCTTCGTCCTCTTGGTTTATAATTGAAGGCTTGTTTTGGTATTCTTTCTCTTGGCATGTGATTGAGGTGTTCGACCCATTTGTTTCTATATCTTTGGATTTCTTCTGATAACGGTTGTACTTGTAATTCTTTTCTAATAATTTCATTCCTAATATTATCTTCTCTTGTACCTCCTTTGATTGATCGTAAGAATCTCATTTCAGCAGCTTGGATTTTACTCTTCTCCTTTTCCCTTATTATCCATGCTTCACTTCCATAGTTTAGTATTGGGATTGCCATCACTTTGTAGAATCTTATTTGAGTTTCTTTCCTTGCTTTATTCCTGAGGGTTCTCTTAATTGTTCCGCAAACTACTTGGAATTTTTGTATTTTATTCCTTATATCTTGATTTTCCTATTCATAGGTTATATCACAGCCAAGGTATTGAAAGTGCGATACTTGTTCTATTATAGTTTCCCCTACTACAATTTTGGTCCTTATTGGGTATTTTCCCTGGAATGCCATTACTTTTGTTTTTGTCTTTGAGATTGTCATATCATATTTTTTTTACAAATTTGGTTTAGTTGATATATTCCTTTCTGTAGTCTATCTTCCTTTTCTAAGCTATAAATCTAAATTATGGGTTGAATGACTAAATTAACTTGGTTATACCAGAATGCAGTTATACATTCTTCGGAGCACACATTTCGAAAATGGAAAATGGGACAAGTCTAACCATACACATAAACGCTACTAATGGTTGTGATCTAACAAGTGCATTCATTCAATCCCGCTGACATTGGAAGCCCAGAACAAGTATCTAAACCATATATTTTAGAAGAGAACATAAATAATGTTTCCTTACAATTTAGAAAATATAACAAATAATGTGTGTGTTTTTTCATAACAGTTAATATAAAAGCCTGAAAAAATACCGGCATCAAATAGAAAAAAAGAACAATAAGGATGATATATGCAATTTTTGTTATAACTATTGTTAAACCTTGATCCCAGGCGACCGCAAAGTGAGATTTGTGGTGGACAACAGGACGCTGGGGCGGGTTTTCTCCGGGACCTCCGGTTTCCCCCGCCATCTCATTCCACCGGTGCTCCATCTTCATCTCATGTATCATCAGTGTCACCGCCTGTTGTGCCGTATGTAGTAAGAGCGGGCGTTATACACTACACATTATTGTTAAACCCGTGTTAAGTCTTAACATCTGTTGGTGAAATCGGGCATTAGTGTAGTAATGTGGGTTTTGCATGAAAAAGGTAAATCAGAACTTATTCATTGGCATAAACTACTGCCAAACAGTGACTTAATTAAGATAGTAAAACCACTGCATAAGTTCTACTCAGTTGCAGTATGAATGTAATGCATTTAGCGTTAGTAAAAAAAGTATTTTAGTGTAGTCTGTGGTTATATACACTTGTCTGATGAACCGCCGGTTTCACTAGTTGTACAATCCACAGAACTCATCGCCTATTCTGATTGATGATTAGTTACTTCTTACATAAATTACTTAAGTGTCATCTCCTCCATGTTCACATATGTCTGCTGTGTAATCTGCTTAAATGCAGTAAATTCAAATGCAACAGGATACTGCATGATTTGCTGTCCAATCTTAAATCAAAAGGTGTCTCTTTCTCTTTTCTTTTTACCATATTTGTTTCATTTAGGAGGTTCCGGCTTCGGCTCTTTTTATTTTTTCCTTAAAAAGTAAATGTTGGTTCTAACAATCCGTGATTAATTTGAGTACTACATCAAAAGTTCTGATAATAGCTGCTCTGTAAAGAACCCTAAGATAAAGCTCTTTGCTTCAAGCCATCTCGTTGTGCACATTAACAATTGTTTTGCAAAATGGAAGTTTGCCAGAACATTTTGTTTGAGGATATATGTAGCTATAGAGAATACATTATATTCTTATGACTCCGTAAGATCTCATATAACATTTCATGATGCGCAATATAGCATGTAATGACGCTCGCTAGAAATACTGTTATACCGAGATACAAGAATAAATTTCTTGGAAACCTATACGATATCTCATATTTCAGACAGAAACCCATACCGTAAAACAGTGCAATGAAGTATGAAAACTATAAAATTCTAGGTTTGCCAAGGTCAGGTGCACCGGGGACGTGCTACGATCCCAATAAGCTCATTTCTACTCCAGCATTCATGTTGTATCCAGATTGTATTGCAGTCTGAGGATAAAGCCGGAATGGTTCCAGCAGGAAAACGATCGACTCCAAGGTGCTAAACAGAGAGAATTGCGAAAAGGGAGCGTTTTACCAACGTTAGTGGACGATTTTACTAGGAGGAGAAACATTTGCATAGTAAACTGGTGATTCCCAGTAGTAGTGGGTGCAGGGACTTCACGTTACTGTTTCCATAAAAACTTACTAGAACATGCGGTCCGAATTTCGATCTCCGACCAACAGCATCGGTTTTCTAACCTGCAGTTATCGCCAAACGCGGGCTTAACACATAGAGCTGCATTGTAAAAGGAGGGTGTGTTTAGGTTCGTTATTCTAAAGTTAGTAATGCTTCGTAGGTTTACTAACAAGCTTTATAAGGGACGGTTTCAGAATCTCCAGTGTTGCTAATTTAATCAACTTTTCTATAAATTATTATATTATTGTGACCTTGTGGGTTCGTAGAATTAAAAGTCTAGATTGCAGAAATTCAAACTGCTCTTTATTTCAAGTAGAATGGCGTTTTGTACAACCCTTTCAGCCTCTAAAAGGGAAGTATCTCACAAACACGCAAACTCCAAGGTCTCTCGTTGCGTCACCACACGTAAACAAATAAAACAATCCTTTCAAATCACTACACATGCACACACACGATTATCAGTTCTCGACTCTCGACTCGCTCGCTTGCTCGTGCTGGCTGGCTCTATACAGCTAGAAGGTTTTTGCTGCGTGCGCAACCGTTAAGGGTTTTACCGCAGGTAAGGTATATTTGGGATGTTGTAGGGTGACATGTAGGCTTTTAGGTTGGTATTATTGTATAAGGTTACAGTGATTGTACCTTGGGATTGAAAGGACAGGATGCAATGCCTAGCACCCTGGTGTTTTGCTTCTGATTGGAAAAATGTTGATGCCAAACAGCTTAGGAGAATTATGTGGAGCTCAGCTTTAGCTGCTGCTAGGATTAGCTCCTGGGTTATCTTGGGTGTCCGCAAGCCATGCGGGGTACCCGATGTAAACTAGAGCGACGTCTAATGGGATCATAATCTCCCAATGATCTGACAAGGGCGCTTCTATGGTTAGGTAAACTGGCGTATAGTTTTGATGCTGGATTGGCTAGCCGGAGCTCCTTTTATACCTCCACTGGTTGTTCTAGAACTCACTGGATCGCCCGAAAGTTGCCGAAGTTTCACGACGCAGCGAGAGAAAGAGAACTATCCAGACATCTTTCTGTCTCTTTCTCTCTCGGCAAGGGTTAAGGGCTTTCACACGCGTGAGCGTGGCTGGGACCCTTTCTATCTCTTTCTTTCCCCGCTTCACTCTCTCTTGGCGTTCGCCTACGCGAGGGCAGCCATTAGCAAAACAATGTCTGGCGACAGTATTTTCATTACTCTATTTATTTTTAACTGGAGGTTTTTTTCGCTTTAATATGCATTTAGATTTGCCTTGATCATTGAAAGCTCACTGGTTGTGGTATACATCTTTTATTGCCCATGAATAGTACTGCTAACAACGTTAGTAATCATCTAATATAGGTCAGACGAGAGGAGATCTAAGATAGGTGAGGCGAGAGGAGACAGAGGGCGGGCGAACCAGGGAGTCAGGACAGCGTGCGCCAACACTTCTACCTTAAAAGAGATCACTAGATGAGATGATATGAAATGGAGGGGCAGGAAATTCGATGGATGTAATTAACCTATCCAGCATTCGCCTGGTGATCTGGAAAAATTCCAGAAAATACGCATGGGTCAGGGTAGAACGGCTACGGGAATCGAATCCAGGCCTCCCGAATGCGGGCCAAAGACGAAACCGCCTGAGCTATCCCGCTCGGTATTATTATTATTATTATTATTATTATTATTATTATTATTATTATTATTATTATTATTATTATTATTATTATTATTATTATTATTATTATTATTATTATTATTATTATTATTATTATTATTATTATTATTATTATTATTATTATTATTATTATTATTATTATTATTATTATTATTATTATTATTATTATTATTATTATTATTATTATTATTATTATTATCATTATCATTATCATTATCATCATCATATCATCATCATCATCATCATTTAGCAGACCGCCTCGGTAGAGTAGATGGTAGCGTGTTTGCCTTACGTTCAAGAGGTCCCGAGTTAGAATCTCAGGGTGAGTTACCTGGATAAGGTTTTTCCAGGATTTTGACTTATCCTGATAGATAGTGTCAGGTAACTCAAAGCTCCATGGACCCCGTCCTCATTTGAGCATCATTTCACCCATTTCATTCATCGTCCGATATGAGTTAAAGATGGAGGGCGTAAATTAATAAAAAAATCATCCGTAAGTGCGTTTTTAAATCGTATGAGCCAGGGATTGAATTAATGATGTTTAGTTGAGTGTAAATGGGCTAAACACAAACAGATTTAAACTACTATTCGGTGAATTTTCGTTTCTTTTCACATTCTTAATGTTATAAAACTAATAAAAGCAATATGCTTTATCTTCCATTTACTCTTCCACAAATTGTGTTAAGTTCTCCACTTCATAAGCAAAACCAAAAACTTGAAAAATGTATGTATGACCTTCCCGCTGAATTAAATTCCAAACGTAACAGATTTAACTATGGTGCTAGTTTGGTACAAAATTTACACTTTCGGAAACACTATTTTTAACTATCTCAGTGTCCAAAATAAACGCCCAAACTAAATGTCCCTTTCTTTCTTAACTGCTATTTCATTGGAAATACAAGTTTTAAGGTCTGCTGACGAAATTTAGAAGAACGTCAAAACACTCGTTTGTGAGTTTGTGTGTGTTTTATTGTCCTTTATTCATCCACATGTTTCATTACATTAGTAATATTGCATATTTTGGTTTCCTTTGTTTCCGGATTGATTGTAGGAGATTGATTGATTGGAGAAAAGGTAGAGTACCAAACTATTAAGTCTAGACGTTCAAGAAGCCTTTGATGGGGCATGGTGGCCGAGCACAATCACGAGCCTCAAAGAATAACATGCCCACGCAGCCTGTACAACCATTATAAAGAGTTATTTCAGCCACAGAACTACACCCTTGACAGTCAATAATTAGAATAAAGAAACAGTAGGCAAGGTGTGCCCTCAAGGGTCATGTTGTGGAACTTGTGTGTATGCGTGCAAGCGTGCGTGCTGTGCGCCGTAACTCTGATAAACAAAGTCAAATTGAATATATCAAATTCACTAGTGTCCTTCAAGAATTAAGGCGTATATTTCCAGCACATTACTTCGAAGCAAATTTCTACATGAAAATATTTTAATTATTATTTTATTTATCGACTGCGATTTCTGTATGAGGGATGAAACGCACATTAACTTGAATTGCCTTACGTTATATGTCAAATTCTCATTCTGACTGAATATTCTACAATTTCGTATGAACCGGGTGGCCTTAACTACATTAAGAGTGTAGAGTTCGTTGAAATATGCGATATATGCGTTTTTTTTAGCCTTTTTAAAATATTTGTTACATATTTTTTTTAAACTGAACTGTAACGGGGTAGCTATAAATCATGTGTGAAAATATGCGATTTTTTGTCCTTCTCGAATAGAAGGCACAAAAAAAAGTGGGGGATTCGTATCAGATGTGCTTTGTTTTTCGGTTAATACAAGCAGTGCTTAGTTTGCGTTAGTTTGTAGATAAACATATATGGCGAATTGTTTTGTGGTGTGGTGGTTAGCATGCTAGCTTGCAAGTCCAGAGATTCCGAGTTCAGTTCCCGTTGGAAGATAGGAATATTTCTTTAACTGGAGTTATTGGTCATTCTCTGTAGATTAAGGAAGTATGAATGAGAATGTGAACGTATGTGTGTATTTAATGTAATAATCAAAAGTAATACGATTCCAAAGATTAACTACAATAAGCAAGTGAGCATTGTTGTTTCAAGTTTGAAAATGCGCCGATATGACAGAATTTAAAGACGGCGTATAAATGGAGACAAAGAAGAATGTACACTGAATAGAGTAACCTGAGAAGGATTATTATATGAATGCACAAAACATTGCAAATATATGTGTAGTGAAAGAATTCTAAATTGTTTATACTGGTTCCATATCTTAATTTAACAGTTTGGTATCAAATATATAGTGTTCGTTTTTTTTTTTTTTTTTTTTTTTGGATTGACTACTTTGTCCTTTGTTGTAATTCTAATTATGCATTAGTTTCTAAACATTGTTGATACTTGTAGATATTTTTACGTATTTTGCAAGATAGACATGAAAGGCTCTTTTTTGAAATACTGATAGTTTAAATTTAGAAAAAATTAAGGTAAACACCTATGAAATATTGCGTAATATGACTGTGTTTAGCGTACTTTGTTATAAAATTGGGGATTTTTCAAGCGTAAAATATATTTTTAAGGTTGTTCATTCACTAAAGTTTTCAGTGTTGCATGGCAACCATTATCTTCGAGACAGAGCAGCACAATGAAATATGCAGGACGTACTCTCTTTTTATAGGCTGTCGACTAACTTCTTCAATCTATCCTGCAGTAGCACTACTCCCTGCACGTTATTAGTGGTCTTCACAGACTCACTCGGAGAACAGCACTCTTAAACCAACTCACACCTAAGTCACTTGTCAAAGAAGAGAGCACTCGCAAGTTTTCTCTGAACAATCTAGAATGTTCTTTTGGATACACATTCTGGTTGCCTGGGGGAGGAGTGAAACTTCCAGAAGATGCTGACGATAGTGTGCGGTTTGAGAATATGTACATGTTTAAGTTGGTTGTCCATAACGGATTCTGACCAGAGACTTCAAGGTTTTGTCAGAACAGGATAAACTTAATCAGTTCAATCTAGGGAAAAGTGCTTCAATAGTAAACTTTCCTAAAGGAAATGACTGTCCGATTTTATTTTTGCTAATTCCTTTGTATACATGATACACCCGATTAAAAAATCAGAAATTAACTAATGAAATGTGCTTTTGCCATAATAGCTATTTCAAAGTGCCCGGAAGGAAGGCATTAATTTTGGGAATCATTTGAGCATTTATTAACTTAAATGTTCCTTCAGTACTTCAATTGTACCACATTCCAACGAGTGCTGCTGCTACATTCTATGTAATGAACATGAAGTGCTCTTAAAAAAATCTGTAATCCTTTCCGAGTATTTTAGAATTGCCTCCCCTATAGTTTTGGTGTTCTCAGAAAAACCGATGTACAGCTGAGTGCTTCACTATCGTGTAACGTCATTTGCTAAAATATAATCCCCGTAGCCCATTTTAAATCTGGGATTTTTTCCTGAATCATCCTTTTATTAAATAGTACATTACATTGTTCTGTAATAGAAGCAGCATTAAGTGATTTTATCATGAAAAAAGCAGTGCATTTGTAAAAGGAATAATAATTGAGCACTTTCAAAAATAGTTTAAAACGAGAATTCACTGAAAATGTATAATTGTGTAATGAGTAAATCATTAGAGAAAAAAAGACAACATTCACCACAGAAAAATTAGATATCATTAAAATTTAAAACCCACGATTCATATCAAATAAAATTCCGAAACCTTGACTATTTCTGATATATTAATTGCAATTGATTTGACTTTTGCAGTACATTTGTATCGCTTTTTGCATGTTTAATGTCTTATAACTGACTGAGAGAGCATGAATGAAATTATGCTTAAATGAATCGGGGATCGATAAATCTTACGAGCTATTTGAAATTCATATTTCAGCACAAGGGAAAACTTGATAGAAAAAAAACGAAACTTCATCTTGTAACTCACCCTGACAGAGGTTCGAACGAACTCAATAGTGTCGCGAACCCATTATTTACGATAGCGCAGCGCGGAGCGATAAAGGACAGATAGTACCGGGTAGAGATAAGGTGCGTGCCTAAGCAGATAAACATAGCGCGGAGATAAACGGCATGACAAAACAGATAGACAGTAGTAAACAGAGGCAGTAGTAAACAGAGTCGTAATGAGAGAGTGTAACCAGAACTGAATGGTGTGAACGCTTTTGTTTCTGGACGGCGACCTTGGAAGATTGTAATTGTGTATGTGACGTAATCCTGCTACTGTAAGTGTACTTCTACGGAAATAAAGAACATTTTGAATTTCTGCAACTTGGACTTTTAATTCTCGAACCCACAAAGTCACCATATCTCTAGAATGTGAAACAGGCACCCTGTCCATGCACCACGGAGGCAAGCCTTACAAAGTTTGTTTAACCTGAAGAAGAAGAAAAAGTGAATTTCAGAGCCAGTATATAGGGACCCGATTTTGAAAGGTTTGATACAGCTAGGTCCAATGAAAGCATTGCTATGATATGTATTACAGTAGAAATGAGATAAGGAAAGCGATTCGAAAAGGTAATGCTAATGTCATGTATTTGGTTTTCAAATACTTGTTTAAGCCAATTTCACATAAAGACAACAATAAAGCAGAAATCTCTTGCAAGACGAAATATTGAAAATCATAACTTGAAGAAAAGTGCCTAAGATATTTGTAAATTAAATTTGTTTGCACACATGCCGTTTAAATGACCTCGCGTGCGACTGAACTTAGGAAACAATAGATACTAATTTTTTACACAACTTAAAATCAGCGCCCTGGTGAAAGGATGTGTGCGCGCGCATGTGTATGAGTGTGTGTGTATGTGTGTGCGCGTGCGTGCGTGCGTGTGTTTTTTGTCCTCCATAATTTACATGACAGAAATGTAACTCCTGCTTCTTACTTTATCATTTATTTTAAAATTTCGTAATTATTGCAATTATCACACCGTTATGTAATTAAAATGTTACAAGTAAATTATTTCGTATCAAAGATCTCTTCGAGATGTATTGGCATGATGTTTCAGATAGTTGGCACCAGCTTGAAATTCTTGCATTGCCTCCGTATTCGGGTTTTACCAATGCGGTGATTTAAGAGATACCATCCTGTCTTTGTCACCTCTTGAGATGTTTGCAGAATGCTCTGGAATGCTCCAGGGGCACCGGCAACTGTATTTTGTAGCAGCAGATGTTGGTGTGCAAATACAAGAGTGCAATGCATTTGCATTAACGATGTATTGAGGAACAGATATAGAGAATTATAACATACCATATGCAGACGATAATATTTGGAGGGACATTTTGGGATGGAGGTTGTATTATCTCAAAATAGAATTAAAATAAAAAGTTTGCTTGATTCAAATTTTATCGCGTTCAATACGGATAAAAAGAACATTCATGTTGATTTTCCGATTATCTGTTCTCAAATCCCTTAATCTTGGTGTCAGAATTTTGATAGCTGTCTAATTTTAAATGTCTTATTACAAAACTAACAATTTAAACAACACCCAAATACTCATTATCGCGCATGGGAATTTGCAAACAGAAAGCTAAGGCGAAAGAAAATAAAGTTGAACTATTGGTGGACTTTTGGAAAGTGAACATGCCGACAATACTCTTTTTCTCGCACAGTGTATGAGCATTTGTAAACAGCACCCATCAGGCCGTGTTTACCTGACCGTCAGTGACTCTTGACCGCAGTTGTTCACATTCTTTGCATTGACATGGAATGTTCTTCTTTCATCATCACTCCATGCCGTGGCTCAGTGGTTAGACCGCTTGGCTCTCACCAAGGTGTTCGATCTCAGGCGACCGCAAAGTGAGATTTGTGGTGGACAACACGGCGCTGGGGCGGGTTTTCTCCGGGATCTCCGGTTTCCCCCGCCATCTCATTCCTCCGGTGCTCCATCTTCATCTCATGTATCATCAGTGTCATCGCCTGTGGTGCCGTATGTAGTAAAAGCGGGCGTTAAACTCTACACATTTCACATTTGACTCCATGGTTTGGGCGTAACGCCCGTTCCGGCTTCATAGATTTCTCCAGCGTTTCCTGGGTTGTCCTCTGTCTCTTCTTCCTTTTGGATTATAGTTTAGTACTGCATTTGGATATCTTCCATCCTCCATTCTTAATATATGTTCATGCCATTGTTGTCTTCGTTCTGATATTTTGCCATGGATTGGTTCGATTTCTAATTCCTTTCTAATATCCTCATTTTTTATTTTGTCCAATATTGTACAATCTTTAACACTTCTTAAAAATTTCATTTCTGCAGTCTGTATTTTATTTACATCCCTTTGTGTTGGCACCCAGGTTTCGCTTCCATAGAGTAAAGTTAGAATAGCCATTACCTTATACATTTTCATTTTTGTATCCTTTCTCACTTTGTTTTTAAAAGTTTTTTGGATTGTCCCACATATTGCTCGGAATTTGTTTACTTTTTTCTTCTATATCAGCATTGTTTCTAAAACTTTACTTACATCGTAAATATTTAGGCCGCGCCGTGGCTCAGTGGTTAGACCGCTTGGCTCTCACCAAGGCGGCCCGGGTTCGATCCCAGTTGACCGCAAAGTGAGATTCCTGGTGGACAACACGGCGCTGGGGCTGGTTTTCTCCGGGACCTCCGGTTTCCCCCACCACCTCATTCCACCGGTGCTCCATCTTCATCTCATGTATCATCAGTGTCACCGCCTGCGGTGCCGTAGCTAGTAAAAGCGGGCGTTAAACACTACACATCTCCTAAATATTTAAAACTCAATATTTGTTCTAAAATCTTATTTCCTAAAACAATTTTTGATCTTACAGCATAATTTCCTTTAAAAGCCATAATTTTTTGTTTTTTCTTCTGATATTTTAAAATTATAATTTTGTACTATATTATTTAGAATATACAATTTTTTTTGCAGTTGATTTTCATTCCGATGAATCAATATTTGGTCATCCGCAAACAGCAGGGTACTAATATAAATATTTTATTTTATTTTGATTCCTGGGTCTGCTAAAATGTTCCATTCGTTTAGAATATTGTCCATATTAGTATATATACTAAAAAGAGTAGGTGATAAGCTTCACCCTTGTCTTAGTCCAGTACTGGTAGAAATTTGTTCTGTTAGCCTATTCCCAGTATCAATTCTTATAGTTGTATTTGTGTATACCTATGCTTTTTATTGCATTAATAATATGTGGGTGGGTAACCCTTACTTTCTAATATTTGTCACAGTTTCGATCTATTTATTCTATTAAAAGCCTTTTCCAGGTCAATGAATGCGACACGTGTTTCCAAATTCTTTTCCCTTCGTTGTTCAATTATTTGATTAAGGACAAATGTGTTATCCGTACAGGATCGGCCTTGACATGGAATGTTTTTAGTGTAAATGACATGAAACCAGCTGCTTAAGAATTCCTATGCCTGCTTATAGCATGGCACATTGATACATGCAAATGGGTTTCTGCTTTCTCACGCTGGGTACATATTTACTTACTGCACAAAACTTACTGATATTTTAGGATTATAATTTTACTGTATTAATTGTAATATTAAGTTTATATATTCTGCGTTAGTATATTTATCTGTGGTTATAAGTGTTATGAGCGAAACATGAAAATTTTGGATGGAATGAAATGCCTACCTACGGTATACATGGTAGAGAAAGTAAAAATGAATGACTTCCCATTTGAGAATTCAAACAAATTAGAATATCTCGGAAACGGTTAATTATCACGTTGACATAAATGGTGTGGTTTAACGAGCTTTACATTTTATGGTCAGATTTTGTCTATCGCTTACGAGTTACGTAAAAATCGCTCAGAATGAAGAGGACTTCAGAAACAGTTTTATGCAATTTGAAGATAAATATTTCATATCTTAAAGGTGTGATATTTAAAGGAAGTCAATTTTGAGAAGTTTTCTATATAAAGGGTAGACTGAAGTCAGAGGATTATTTTGGAAAGTGCTGCACTTACGTATCAAGTTTGGTATTTAACAGAGTTTTATGTTTTAGGCGAAGCTTAAAACTTGTTTGCAACGCAAATACCTTCTTCACCATCTGAGGAAAGGAAAGACATCTTTACAAATGTGTACGAATTGTAGAAGAAACACGGAATAACCGCGAGCAGAGATACTTTTCCTTTGAGCTGAAGAGTGGACCAAAGACCATAGGATCGAGCACAGGTTAAAAAAAAAATGTTTTGTTCCACCTACGGTGTCATGTGACTTGTTCTAGAAAAGGAAATTCCCCACCAAGTGAGTCAGAGATTTCGAACGGAGATGACGTGACCATACCTGCCTTCTCCGATAGTGAACTCCCACCGGTAACTGAACTTGGAACTTTATTTTACAATGCATGTTAGTGGGTTTGACTTAAGATTAGATCAGTGGCAGCATTTTTACTAAACGTATAGGCATAGTTTTCATATAAATTCCAAGTTTGTTGCTCATGCCTAACATAAGTGGGCGACACTGACACGATTACACTAATTAAACTGTTAACAAACATCGCTTTGATTTTTATCGAGTCCGCATGCTAATTTATGCTTTGAGGTTGCGAAAGTATATGTGCTGAATAGAATGCTAATGTGATTAATGACTGTAAATTGGATGCATATGAGGACCGCTAAATCAGCTCAAAATGGAATTAATGAATAAATAATTGTACGCGGTTTCAAAAAAGCACAGTATATCAAAGCAGTGATATAATCCGCGATTTGAAACATTAATGCTTTCATTATGTTTGGTAAATTTTTGCCTCAGTGCTAAATTAAATTATTTCTGTTATTATTATTATTATTATTATTATTATTATTATTATTATTATTATTATTATTATTATTATTATTATTATTATTATTATTATTATTATTATTATTATTATTATTATTATTATTATTATTATTATTATTATTATTATTATTATTATTATTATTATTATTATTATTATTATTATTATTATTATTATTATTATTATTATTATTATTATTATTATTATTATTATTATTATTATTATTATTATTATTATTATTATTATTATTATTATTATTGTCGTCATCATCATCACGAATGTCTCACCTGAAACAGAAACGAGAGGGTTGTCTCCACGGTGATGTGTGAGACTAGCATTCCGAAGATTCTCTGTTCAGTTTGCACTGACCATGCACCCTAACTTTTGGGGGGGGGGGTGTGGGAGCGAGGGGCAGGGGGTACTCTAGTGATTTTTATATGATTTCTTCCGTCATTATTTTCATTCTGTTTCTTATGTTCTGAGATGTACTTTAGGTTTGGCAGTGTGAGGCGGTGCGGGACAGATGCTTGTTCTAAGTGTAACAGTAGTTTTGAGTTTATACATTTATAAAAAATGATTATGTAAATATATTTCGTAATTTAAACAAGTAAAAATATATGTAATTTCGTGCTTGGCCGTAGTATAAATTGTGTGACGTAATGTTGTGACGTGGAATCAAATTGACCAAACACAAAATTAAGATAGGGGTAACGATAGTTACGAAAAATCAATAATCTTGATAGAAATGTTTTGTAATGGTGAGTGTGATGGATAGTGGTGCATGATCAAGAACATTTATGTAATAGTTGGAACTGTTTAAAAATAACAAAGTAAGAATTTATCGATATGTTGGAAGTGACCGGGAAAGGAAGTTCAAGTAAAATGTAATCCAAATAATACAATTAAATTGTTACAAAATTGGACTTCGAAACTTTATTCCGAACCACGCCTGAAACCAAGATTCTCATGACTCTTATTTAATCAAACACAATGATCAAGAAACATTTCAAAATACAACGAATTAACCCTGTCATTTCGGGCTTCTCGACTTGGGTCTTGTGCGGGCCAACCTAGGGTCATGAAAATTAATTAAAACCATAAAGCTTTTATCAAACCTTAATTTGAATTTATTTTCTTGCTACACTTTGCTCTCACCAGTACATAAACATACAATAACAATAAACGTCTGTCCTATCTTCATATAGTATGTACTTCCAGCTACATTTTGTATTGATCAACCCAGACACATAAAGTAACAATCAACTTCTGGTACCGAACTGAGAGGAAAGAGCCCCATAAAACAACACGGTTCACCAAAAGGCAACGCATGAAAAAACAAAGAGAGTATAAGGAAACCCGAACCTGGAGGACTTACCCAGAGACACAGACGCGACGCGAGCCAGGCACACACTCTGCCGGTTTGAGGGAGCCACCCAAGAAGCCTCGGGCACCGCAGCGCCCCCAAAGAGGAACGGCGGAAGACCTAAATAATGTGACAGCGGCGCCTCGAACCGGAAGGGCAAGAAAAGAGGTGCCGGAGAGAAAACAAAACGGCACAGTCTTCGAAAAGTCAACGTGCATCCCATCTCAAACATAGAAATCCCGCACCAGATTGCGCCCGAACGTGTGGCTGATTAAGATAGAGACAAATTAACTACGGATAAAGAATTCCTGTCCCATAAGTAAAGAATATTCTTTTTGGATATCAGTTGCCTGTCTAGGTTATATAGACTGTCTCATTGTGGAAAAAATACGACGGTGTATCTTGCCTGGAACCAGGAAAAGTACTTGGATATTGCTTATGTCTTGTAACTCCTATGGTCCCTACGCATCATCAGTATTCCTGGGATATGGTAGCCACAATTTATTTGCATATGTCGCGTTTTGAGAGATGTCCCCCTCAGTTATACTAATATCGTGTATCTTGTTACTGAAACATAACTTGGGAAAGAAAAATTAGTTAATGTAGCAAGTTGTCATCAACTGTATCGAGGCAACCAAGGCTGGGTTGATGCAATTTGAAGGCACAGGGAATCAGATAAGTACTTCAGAACAGAGGGGCTATACAACGTTTCAATACTTGTAACTCTAGTTTAATTTGGAAAGAGTTTGTGTCTGTGCATCTCTGTTTTCTCAATGAAACAGTGCCTCTTTTCGCTTCTGTCTGTGTCTTTTCTTAAGTCCACAAAGGGCAGGCCGCTTAAAGATGCTCATGCTAAGATTATTCATATCTATCAATGACGTGGACAATCAGCAGGGAAGATTATGCGGATGACTGCGTAGTCCATCCACTAATTAACTTGATTCGTTCACACCAACCGCCGCTTCGGTTCAAGGTAGAACTGCCTAACTGAGCGTTCAAGCTGAACGGATGCACTTCGCTCTATAATTAATTGCACGTAATTAAATTTGCCAATAATGAACCTCATTTTCTTAAAGTTTCAATTATTCCATAGCTTTGTATTTGACAGTAATGATATTAAACCGGGCGTTTGTGTAACAATATTTTTCCAACAACAGTTCAGTGTCATTCGGGTTTCTTTAAAAAAATTATTAACTTCCACATTAATAGTCAATGCGTTTACGCAAATTTTCTGCTTAAGCATTACTTATCCTCGATATATTCCTGATTTTCTTTGCTGTTCTTCGTTCTGTTACGAATTTTACCAAGCGGCAAGACGATAATGTCCTTTCCTGTCCTTCCTCCCATCCTAAACTCAGTCGGACAAGCGCGAATTCTTAGGAAACGTACTGTTAACAAACAATACATATGTCTGTCGCATTACTACATTTAAATATGCATTCCACTCGGTTAACTCGTGTTAAATTCATGTCTACCAGCAGCTCAGTACCATCTTATCGGTTCTCAAGACGGTAGTGATCTTCAAAAACGACATCTCAAATAATTTGCCTTTCGTGCGTGTATCCCATTGGCTCAGTAGCAGAATTAAATGGGATTGCCTGGAAGATTTGTGGTGAATATGCCATATATATCCTTGTTTGTGCCTTTTTACGCTTGCGCAGCTATAGTATTTTTGTTTTTTCTGTTTTACACAATACACATAAGCATCCATGCCCAATGCGGGACTCGAACTCGCGATTGTCTACGTGGTGGAACGCTAGAGACACTCTAGCGCCAACAAATATGAGGCCCGGCTGTAATAGAATCTAGTGCGGTCGTTTTATGGTGTAACCATGGGCCATGTATATTGGCTCGCTTATATCTTATTTTTAATTACATTAATTAGAGGTGTATTAATTTCTCTTTGTGCAAATTCACCACAGCGTGTGGAGCACAAATAATACGTGGTCCCCTCACGTTCAAGAGGTCCCAAGAACGAATCTCGGTCAGGGTGAGGTACCTGGATAAGTTTTCTTTCGGTGGAAGCAGCTAGTGAATGTAGGTTTTAAAATTTCAAATAAAAACTTTTTAAATATTTTATTGTTTGCTGACATCTTATTTATTATACAAAATAGCGATTCTGCCCTGCAAAGATCTATTTTTAAACTTAGTGAACTTTGTAAGCAATATAATATGAAAGTTTCTTTTACAATATCAAAGGTAATGGCATTCATTGGGAAAGAGCCAATTAGAACAAAAATAGTTATAAATAATCGTTGCGCTGAACAGGTAAGCCATTTTAACTACTTGGGAACTGATGTTAGTTATGACAAGGAATATGATGTCTACAATAAAATATGCAAATTTCAAAGAGTGTGTGGAACAATAAATAGAACATTTAGAAACAAAATACGTAAAGAAACAAAATTAAAGTTCTACAAAGTTATGGATGCACCTATACTGATATACGGAAGTGAGACTTGGACGTTAACTAAAAAGCAACAGAGTAAAATACAGGCTTCAGAAATGAAATTCTTGAGAAGTGTGAAAGGATGCACGAAGAGGGACCTAATAAGAAATGAAAATATAAGAAAAGAGCTGGAAATTTTTAGTATGAATGATAGGTTAAAAGATCTCAAACAAAAACGGAAGGAACATGTTGAAAGAATGCCAGATAATAGACTTACAAAACAAATATTACAGTATCATCTTAAAGGTAGGAGATCGGTGGGCAGACCCAGGAAACGATGGCTGGAGGACTTCGAAGGCGGAACAGGCACTTGATTGCCTATGCCATGAAGTGAAGAAGAAGAAGAAGAAGAAGAAGGTTTCTTACGGGTTTTCCCTTATCCTAAAAGATGAATGGCGGGTAACTCTATGCTCCATGAACCGTGGGCCCATTTGAGCATCATTTCACCCATTCCATTCATCGTCCGATATGACTTAAAAAGTTAAAGATGAATGTCAGGTAGCTCTAAGCTCCATGGACCCCGGGCTCATTTAAGCATAATTTCACCCATTGCATTCATCGTCCGATATGACTTAACGTTGGAGGCCGTAAATTACAAAAAAAAAGTTAAAGTACGTAAATTATATATATATATATATATATATATATATATATATATATATGAAAATACGTGGCCCCTTATAAGGCGACTTCACTGTAGAAGCAAGTACGGTTCTGATATCTGGTTTGTTATTTAAAGCAGTAATTACGATCTTAGAATTGATTTTTGGTCTGGTTATAAAAACAGCTGAAGTCTCTTAACCATGCATTTATTAGGAATGTTATTTTGGAGCCATGTTTAACTGCAGTTAAGAGCACCATGGGCAAATAGTTTAGCTGGGCTTAACAGAAGGTTGTTCGCAAATGGTGCAGATATACGGATATAAAGTTACATCAGGTTTGGATATTACTTGAACATCATATTTTAACATGTTATGCTTTATTTGAGATTTTTTCTGTAAAGTTGACATAATATTTACGTACTCTAACGTCATAATGGAGGATGAATGAAATGGGTGAAATGATGCTCAAATTGAGTCCGGGGTCCATGGAGCTTAGAGTTACCTGACATTCGTCTATCAGGATAAGGGAAAAGACCGGAAAAACTATCCAGGTAACTCACGCTAACCGAGATTCGAACTCGGGCATCTTGAATGTGAGGCAGACATACTACCATCTACGCTACTGAGGGGGCAAACTAACCATTGAATAAACAGGAGCCTTGTTGAGTTGGTTGTAAATTTTTATCTCATTTTGAAGGATATTGGATAAGATAGACCATAAAGCATTGGGAACATAGGTGTTGAGAAGTTGGAAAGAGGCAGGGGCTTATAAACATATGCATTTCAATGGCCAATTACTGATATGGCCCAGAGTTTTATGCCTAATTGTACTTTTTGATAATTGTTAGTGAAATACTGCATTTAATACTTACGTAAAGTTCTAAATAAAATGTTTTGAGATATTTCTTACCTATCGCTATAACATAAAGCACAGAACACACTGTGCTATTCAATATCTGAAATAGTGCGTGTATTAGTCGTAGGTAATTTGAAACATTCATCATTATGAATATCAGTGCCATTAATTTCTTCTTGAGATTCTTCCATCACAGCTTCTTTCTCAGTTTTGTTTTCTTTGCCATAAGATGCAAATGTTGATCTTCGTCAGGCTTGGGGAGATGAGCACCCTATTTGTGAAATGCTTTATCCTTACATTCACCCCTTCCTTTTCCCTTGTACTTGGCAGGTAAACTGACAGTTGACGACTTTCGCAATGGTCCCGGTTTTGAATGAAGCGTCCTTTGCGACCTAATCAGATGTACAGTTTGAATGAAGAATTGGCCAGGAAAGCACAAAGTTGTCTAATGATACTAGAGAACATGAGTGAAGGACGTATCGACAATGCTATACGCCTCGTATGTTCATTGTGTGAGAAATCGCCTAGCACCACATTACTGACATAAGTCAAACCTTAAGTTGACAGCAGCAGTTTTGTTGAATTAATATGTTTATTATACAATAGGTGTTAAGCAATGCTAATCATTTCCCTTATGCTGCTAAAGACACGTAAATAATTTATATACTGCACTCTAAACAAAACAGTCACAGTTTACCTGAAAAATGCATCGAAATTGTCATCACTGTGCACTATTAGTGACGTCATAATTATACCCTTAATTTACACGATTGGTGTCTTTGCTGGTTTCTTTTGAAATATTGGTGTTTTAAAGTCTGACTGCAAACTAGATGAAAAACGTAGAATATATTGAAAATGCTAATCCGAAACACTTGTGCACATCAGGCTCTTGTTCACATTAATATGTAGTTCGAAACAGGGGCAGTAATCTGCTCGGGAAAAGGTGCAGCTTGGAAAATGTTTTCGGCATTGATGTGCACAAATCCAAGTAATGTTTTCCTGAACTGTGCAATGATATGTTACTCTGAAGGTTTATAGACTCCAGCATGAACTTGCATTGAAATGCCTTCTTAGGGTAAAGCTAAGCAATGTATCCAATGTTAGTAGGATATATTAAAACCCTGCTTTACCATCGAAGTTATCCAAGTCTTGATTAAACTTCCGTCACTGCTGTTGCACATGCAAGCCAGCATTGCACTGATAATACTGCCACGAGAGTGCAATCAGAATCAACCGGTTTAATACGTCTGTCTGCCTAGCTATAATAGTGGTAACGAGAAGGAGGGTAAATTCACACTTACAGTGTCTTCCTTCCCACCCCTGGTGTACACTGTTCAGGAATTTATGATGTTTTGCGATAAATAATTTAAGGTATGAAATCAGGGCCTTTTAGAAGTCCCTTAAATTACCATGTAGTCCAAAAGACATTTATTCTTTCTAAATAACTTTCGTAATTTCTGTCTGAAAATGGAAACATGCATTTATTCTGCTACGGGTTTGCTTCCAGCATTTTTAGAAGTTAATATGAGGTAAGGGGAAACGCATTATACGATGTTAGGGTACCGCTGTAGCTCTTTTGTTCCTTTAATCTCACTGCATAGTTCCTCTGGAGTTTGTGCTGCTGTAGGTTGTATCATTCTGTAACGGGGTTTAGAGCTTGCACGTGGATTTGTTTCTTTGTATTTTCCTCTTTTGTAGCATGTTCGTTTTCCCGTAAAGCGTTGAGTATTACGTAGCTTTTGGCTTTGGAATCGCTATTATTCACAATAGGTGACATGAAGTATATTACACGCTCGAAAAAGCAATGTATGCAAAATCACAGAGGTTGAAATCCGAGATACCGAGGTGACCTGCAGCACCCTATTGTAATCAGGGGTTGCAATATGGGTCACATGCATGGAGAGTATTTTAATTTCTCTTCACGGCTACAAACGAAAGGATTTGAGGAATTCGAGGTTACAGCAGTGCTCTATGCTTCTCCTCTTCCTTTTTGGAGGGGTTGCCAAGTTTTTCGATCGTGCTTTATCTTCCTAATTACTGCCCATGCATTTGCTAATCAGGGATGGGTGATTCCCTTGTATCAGCTGTGGAATAACCATTTATACATGAAAATATTTTACTGTTATCACATTTCAATTGAGTTCACCAGAACTTGAATGTCTCCATGTTTCAACACTCTGACTTTTTGGGTTCGTAGAACTAAAAGTATGCTTTGCCGGAATTTAAAATGTTCTTTATTGTAGTAAACAGTAACTTTGTGCACCCCTTGCAGCAGTAAAAAGATGTGACATACACAACAGTCTTCAAGGTTGTCTCGTTGCCTCAAAACAGGTAAACAAACGAAACAAATCACTGCGGTACACTTGAAATGTCCACTGTCACAATAACCATCACACAACTACACCACTAACAACACAATTAAGAAATGACTACGCTCTAACACTTTGCGGGTTTTTATACCTCCAGTCATAGCTCTAGAATACAGTCGATTGTTCGATAACAATCGCGACGCAGCGAAAGACGGAACTATCCAGACATGACTCTGTCTCTTTCTCTCTCTCGGCAAGCGTCCAATTGTGCGCGCCACTATCTGTCTCTTTCTTTCCTGCTCACGCGTAGCTCTGGCTTTGCGGTGGCTCCAACGAATCAGTGCGATCGGTGACAATACTCTTGTAGTAATTCTTACTCCTTTTATGACTCTACAGGTTCGAAATAAGCCGTTGACATTTATTTAGTCTTGTCATCGATGTCGAAGCAAAGACTCCTTTGCACCATATTGCTACTTTTATTTAATACGACCTCTTAACATTCACAACTTTCTCGTCGTGGGCATTTTTGTCATCATTTTGGGTTAACTATATTCATATCTGTTCTAAGAGTTGATTCGTTTGCCTCAACCCATAATCAGGATGTTCAGAAAGTCAGAAACGGTGGGACAAACATTTCTGGCTCTTGCCATGTTTTACAGTAACATGTCTTAGACCTTCAGCAAATGTTGGCAATATAAAATGACAAGAGTGAATATTGGGGATTCCGAATTGATCTTCCTTCTTTAATCAGTTGAGGTGGCGAGTCATTTAGATGTTTTTTTTTTTCTTCTTAGGCAGGTTTTATATTTGTGAAATTAAGTTTCGCCATTCCACAGGGTGTTTGGGGGCAGGATCTTGCGTTGTTAAATATGTCATCTAATGCTACTTATGGGATGTTACTGCGCTGTAGGGAATGAAGCTGCTCCTGAAAGACAGGCTGTCAATTTAGTTAAACTTCAGTACATCGTGCTAATGATTCGCAACAAGAACGCAAATGAGAGAATGTATATACAGGAACAAGTTGCCTCGTTTTGTCACTGTTGCGTGCACAAAGCACGTTTCCGAATATAAGTTCTGAAGCTGATTTCGTTGGGATGGATTATTATGCGATGATGGTGGATGCAGATTAACTTCTCACCTTTGATGGCGATCTAGAATAAATGTAGAAGTTTCTCCTACAACTCTGGATAATTAGGCGCATCTTTAATCGTTGAGTGATGAGATCTTTTTCTAACCCAGGATCGCGGTAACGGGGTTGATAAAGGTAGTGTTGCTATCTTTAAAGAATGAATAATACTGTGACTTTGTGGGTTCGTGAAATTAAAAGTCCAATTACACAAACTCAAAATGTTCTTTATTTCCACCGAATTACAATTGGAACACTTGCCGAATGCACAAAATTACAATTCGTCAGTTCGTCTGTCCAGGTCCACTGCACGCTCACAATTACGTACCAGTCCTCTGATACACGTACACAGTCTTCCAGTCCGTTCGCTCACTCGGCGCTCCTCACGCTGCTCGCCAAGAACTGAACTGACTCGCCAACTACAGGCCTTATATAGGGAAGATCACCGTTTCTGGAAGGTTCGCGGCGCGCACAATTATCCCGAGGTTTCGAGACGTCTGGTGGGAGGGGAAAGAGACGGTATAGGGCTCGCGCCGCTCTCCTAATCATCGCTTCGGTTAGTGACACGAGACAAACGGTTAGGCGTGGTCTGAATGCTTCCCGTCTGGCCCTACTGCCCGCCGGTTCTATAGGTAGTTCCGACGTTCGGGTAACAATACTTTTCTCGTTCAAAGATAAAATTTCAATTCCCCATAAACAATTTTAAATTCTTTGAAACAGTCACAAATATTTTTAATGTCACGGCTACGGGCATAAAAATTTCGGTGCAAATAGATCACAAACGGCGGATGATGTTTCACGGTAATAAAGAGCTTGCATAAGCAGTTAACGATAGTGCGGCTAGTGTACACAAAGAGCCGGCAAACAAAGATAGCTGTGATAAAGGACTTGCCAGCATAAATTAAGTACGGTTCTGGAATGTGATAGAATATTCGGTTCCTTTATTCTTCTGGAAGAGTCTCGAATTTATCAATGAGGTATTTAAGAAGGCGACGGCTCTCCAAGAATCAGTTGTTATTGTAAAGACGTGGAACAAAAGTGTTGTCAACAGTGGAAGTTGAGTTAGCTGTTTGTTATTGTCATCGACCTTGGTGTTGTAGATTGTGATATGTGATGTAATTCTGCTGCTACGCAGTGTATTTCTACGCAAATAAAGAACATTTAGAATTTCGAAAATTGGACTTTTAATTCTACGAGCCCACAAAGTCACATTAATGCCGTCTTTTTGCAACCAGCAATAGATTCCACAGTGAACTATATCTTTTCTTTCGCACACGCTACTTGTACATCTTTGATGCATAAGGGTTATAAGAATCATTACTAACACCCACAACAGATGCTCCTGTAAAGATCTTCGTACAAGATTGAAGATATTAACGCTTCCTTGCATGTATATATTCTTGATCCTAAAATTCTTTGTATGCAATCGTGCCTTATTTACAACAAATAATGTAATTGACAAAATAAACACTAGACAAAAGTATAATATCCATTATCCTAGTGCTAAACTTTCTTGCTTCCAGAAAGGTGTGCATTATGACACTATCAAAATATTTGGCGCACTTCCTAATGTTCTTAAAGAAAAAGTTCATAATTTCGGCGCTTTTAAAAAAGCTGTTAGTACGTTTGCTCAAAATGTTTTTATTCTGTACAAGATTATCTGAATGACAAATTATCCTGATAATGCTTCTGTAGCTCCCTTAAGTAGTATCTAACTATTCCATTGACAAATCATTACTTATAAATATTTGATGCAAGTTGAAAGTTTATTTTTAATGTAGATGTATTTAATAAATGACAATGAATGGTATCCATTGCAAAAAGGTTGAGACATACTGGCATAAGCCATGTGAAAGCTGGTTTAAAAAGTGTTTCATTTTGTATCATATATAAATTATCCCTACTTTGTTTTCCATATTGTTGTTCATATTGCCTGTATACTATATGTCTTATGTTAACTTTTGTACATATATATGCTATTAATCTTTATACCTCTGGACATGTTCAATGTTCACAGCCTTTTCTGGCTACAAGTGAACCTACTGAACGCAAATCAATCTAATCTGATCTAATCTAAACAAAATTATTTCTGTTATACACTCGGATACCCCTAATACTTTGGGAAACAGAAGAACATTCATGTTTTAGAACATTCAACAACCCACCATGATCCGTTGCCATGGTTACACCATTACCTACTTTACATCACTTCTTTATTTTATTATAAATACTAATTTAATATATTTGACTATTCCTAACAACATAAGTATAAAAATAACTGCTACAGTGGTAATCCAAAATGTATACTTTTCTGATCGCACTTAAACCATGCGGAGTTTAGATCCTCAGAATTGCTTGGCGTATGTTTTTTGTCGGATGTTTCTCTTGCCTTGCAGAATATGTTTAAATCAAGGAACGTCAGTAGGAATACTAAAATTAAAATATATACAGATGTACTGAGACCAATAATAATTTATGGTTCAGAAAGCTGGGTGTTGACAACCAGAGAAGAACAGTGGTTATTACGGTGGAAAAGGAAGATCCTGAGAAATATATTTGGTGTGATAACGGAATTGGACGGATGGAGAATGCGGACTAACTTGGAGTTACAGTGCCTATTTGGACAACCAAATATAGTAGTGAAAATTAAACAAGGAAGAATAAGGTGGACTGACCATGTATAGAGAATGCCGGAAACCAGTGTAGTTAAGAAGATAATTCATAGGAAAGCTGGATGGCAGAAGGAGAAGAGGAAGACCCAGGAAAAGATGGGTAGATGATGTAGAAGATGACTTGAGAAAGTTGGGGGTTAAAGGCTGGAGAAGAAAAGCAGAGGACCGTGTAGAATGGAAGAGGGTGGTTAGGGAGGCCAAGGGCCTACATGGCCTGTAGTGCCAATTATCATCATCATCGTCATCATCATCATCATCATCATCATCATGATGTTCTTTGTCGCAGCATACAACCAATGAAGATTATGTATTACTGTAAGAGTTCGAAGTATTATTTAAATGGATGAGAGTGATTTATAGGCAGCGGAAGGATTCTGCTGTGTTCAGTATTCTATTCTCTCTTACACTGTTATAGTTTTGAACAAAACACTACTTGAAATGGATGCTGAAGGGGGACATTTTCATGACAACCTCCACTCTGCTGCCGCCTTAGCCCTTAAAGATCTCCATTCTTTCTCAGTCCCTACAAGCTCAGCTGATCTTGAGTAGCTTGTAGTGGATAGCCAAGTTTGCATGTAGTTTAATTGTTTTTGCTAGCGTTGTTATGCTTAAGTTATTAAGTTATTACAAGTCGCTTTTTCTTTAAATATCAAGAAGGTCTTTCCAACGACAAGAAATAGTGCCATTTTTAAACATGCACAAATTCATTGTGTGATTCATGGAAGATGAATATATGAGTGCTTTCCCTGCTAGGCATATATAAATTATACTTTTATACGTGTACTAGTCAACATGATCAAAGGGCCTTTTTCATTTTTATTAATAAAGTGTGGATTTTTCTCCGTCATTTCATTTATCAGACCATACTTGCACGAACTTGCTGAAGGATCCCTCCCTCAGACCTCATTTTCCAGCAAGCCATAGGCAGGCAAAGGGATTTCTAAGCACTAAAACATGCAGAAGGAATTAAGATTTAACTATCACTCGACTGTATGCATGGGCATCCTAATAACACAGCAGTGTCTTTGTACGAGGTACGTCCAGAAAGTAAGTTCTGTTTGGTAATAAAATTAAATTGTGTACAGATACAGAATATTGCACGAAATCCTACAACTCTTAAACTACTTTTCCACATAACTGCCGAAATTTTGCAGGCATTTGTCATAGCGAGGCACAAGTTTTTGTATACCTTCTTCATAGAAGTTTGTCGCCTGTGTCTTCAACCAGTTGGAAGCATTTTCTTTCAGCTCTTCTTCATTGTTGAAGGTTGACCACCAAGGAAAGATTTGAGATGCAAAAGCAGTTGAAAGTCGCTAGGAGCGAGGTCAGGGCTGTACGGAGGGTGATCAAACACTTCCCAGCCAAATCCCTGTAGGATGTTTTTCGTCGCAGTGTGTGATCGTGCGTCGTCGTGAAGAAACACAACACCTTTTGACAGCATTCCTCGGCGCTTATTGCGCTGCGCAATCCTAGTATTCAGAAAACGAATCACAGATCTGATTTCACAAGCGGCAGGATTTTCAAGCAACACCAACACTGTAAACAAGCACAGCAAAGCGTACGTGGCTGATAGCGATCTTACAGTGGCGCACGTTTCTTCTCCTTGATACAGAGCGTCTACCGCGCATGTGCGGAACTGCGATCGCAGCGCTGCAGCGGAGATAAATTGAAACAGAACTTACCTTCTGGACGCCCCCTGCATATTATTTTGGCTTTGGCAATCAGCACTCGGAATTATTTTACCTACTTGTCATTGGCTCTTGATCTTTATTGTTTTCACAAGAATTTTTAGAGCGAAGTTCAGTACAAATAACTTGAAGAAAACTAACCGCTTATTAATTTTTGTGCTTGGTTATAATTGTCACAGTTACTTTGTGCTAAGGTTAAGCAACGTTTAGCATAATATATAATTGGTTTGGTTTTGCTTGTCTTGTTACACACAGGAGTTCAATACTGTAGCAATTAGAATATACACATTTCAAAATTATTATCTACAATGTAAAATAACTTCAGTAGCATTCACTAGTGTTAAAATCAGCGATTAATCATTGGATTGGATTGTTCTGTAAAGCATGCATAACTTCCCGAAGAAAAATGTGGCATTCATGAGAGGATATACGTACACCATAAAATTAAAATTTTAGTATTTAAAAGATAGTATTTTAACACGCAGAGATTACTGTCTTCCCCTTCCTGCAGTTGACGACTCGAGCTTGAACGAGTTTCGGCCCGAAACCTGAATAATCTTCCTGTATAGCTATAAAGCTTCTCTATGAAGTCTTATGAGCGCAAATCAACATTTTTTTATGATATTCTTGCTCAACTACTTGCCATACTTTGTGTGAGCGTTTATTATGTGGGAGCCATAGCTTTATTATTATTATTATTATTATTATTATTATTATTATTATTATTATTATTATTATTATTATTATTATTATTATTATTATTATTATTATTATTATTATTATTATTATTATTATTATTATTATTATTATTATTATTATTATTATTATTATTATTATTATTATTATTATTATTATTATTATTATTATTATTATTATTATTATTATTATTATTGCTATTATTATTATCATTATCATTATTATCATTATTATTATTATTATCATCATCATTAATTAGGTGATTGAAACAGATTTTTATGCTGCTTTCCAAGTGTCTAAAAGTTGCAACACAGACTTGTTTTCCTCTCGGAATTGCAGTCACCCAGACAGCTCTTCCACCTACCGCTTCAGTTAAGAAGCGGCGGAAGCTGTAGGGTGCCAGTTTCGGAATACTTCAAAAAACGTCAAGCGTCAGAAATTCCGAACTTACTTCTACATTGAGCGATGTTATGTCGCTCTTCATTTTCATGCCACACGGAGACCTGTCCGTCGCCTCTTTGTGACGTCGTACAGCCATAGATTAAAACTGAAGGATACGCGCTTCCATCTCGAAGAAAAATGTCGGAGATCCTCAGGGATGCTCTCCAGGAGATCTGCCTTCACTCAGTTTCGAAAACGCAGCTGTAGGAACACATGCTCTGCTTCAGCCTCACCACAGCATGCTTGGAGTAAATCAATTAAAAAAACCACCATGTATATATACGTAAGAAACTATATAATAATCTAGGAATAGTTTCGCTGTTGTTTTTACATACGGAATTGCATTCTATCTTCGTTATCAGGAGGTACTTCTTTACTTCGATAAATAACTGCGCTTTCTGTTAGGTTTGTTAATCAAAATCTTACTCGGCACTTATTTACTTTCAGCCTAAAACACCAAATAACCGAACTGCAGACTTCATTCTTCAGAATTTGAAGTTGTCCAGAGCTGTGAAATGAAGGAACGTAGCACTATATATAAATATACATTAATGGGCAACAAAAGCCAATTTCTATACTGAGTTCAAATCAGGTTATCGAGTTTCATGGTCAGGTGAAGCCAGCTGTACTGGTGAAGATAAATAACTAAGGTTGGTTGAAGGTCAGTGAACCAAAATACCATTGGCTCAAGTTGTTCCTGGAAAACAGGAACCCATACGAGACGAGAAGAGTTACTGAGATTGTTTATAGAATTCTGAAACTTACAGAGGCAAGGGCATTATCGGAATATTAACATAGCATGCAGTAACAATCACATTTCAGACTGAAAAAGTCAATGCCATAGCCGGGACTTGAACCACGGATCTTCTGGTTTCCGTCCAGCCGCACTACCATTGAGCTACTATGGCCAACGCGCTAACATGACATTAAATTTTATATGACAATTGTATATCATAAACGATATCACATTAAGTTCTCCAACTGACTCGTATTTTCCCGGTAAACCACTTAGGAGTTCTCATAAACATATGAGACAACTACCTTAATGGCGACCTACGACATGTAAGTACTTTAAGGCCTGGGCTTTATAGTTAACCACAGTGATACAGCAAAATCAAATGAACATTATTGGTTTTAATTTTTCGTTAAATTCATATGAAAATTTAATAAATCCTAATATTGCTACTAATTATTCATGTATAGTAAAATTTATAAGATCCTAAGGATATCTAGTTTTTTAATAAATGAATTCAATTCAGAGTATAAAAATTATTAAATATTTTTATGATATTTAAATATTTTTTGTGCTTAATTTTAAAAGGGATTAACTTTTTAAAATATAATTATAATAAAAAATTATTAGAGGATTTTATGAATTTAGAATTTGTTATGTCATGTTGGCGCGTTTGCCATAGTAGCTCAATGGTAGAGCGGCTGGACGGAAACCAGAAGATCCGTGGTTCAAGTCCCGGCTATGGCATTGAATTTTTCAGACTGACTCTACGTTTCCACAATTTAGCCTACACACGGCCAGTGTGAAAGAACAATTAATTTCCATCAATCACATTGCAGATAGGAATTGTCGATTTAAGAGTACATAGTACTGTCCTCCACAGGAGAGAAGGTCTCTGAGGCCTGAAACGCAGGGGAATTGCAGAAGGTTTCCACACCCTCCCTGGACAGGTTTATGACATCCTATGTCAGTACAGTTACAGACCATTCAACAACATTCTGACGGCTTCTACTTTTGTGAATGAATCTTCTCGGTTTTAGTGTATAGAGTGAACAGGGCGCATGTTTTTTAACGGTTCTGCTCCTTGTCTAGCATGCGTTTCCTGTTACACACATTCGCTGTCTTTGTCCCGCTGTGTAAAGGAGCACATTCCTTTCAGGGACCTTTGCGTTGCTGGACAGTACAGTATAGGTAGGAACCTCAGGGGGCAGTAATGTTTGTAGGTGGCACTTAAGGGCGTGTGTTGCAACCTTGTGTACTGCCGTCGAGTCTTTCGTGTATTACAGAAGTGTTTGCTGTGATCAGCAGTTTCAGCACATAGATCAAGCTGAGTTATGTAGATTTAGCACTACTTCTGCTTACCATTTCTGCAACTTATTCCTCGCATTACTGCAGAAACAGCTATTTTTAAATTGTAAATCTGGTTATATCAGGAAGTAGCAGATATGCCAGTAATTAGCACTTTAAGTTACAACATTCTGAAACAATTGTATTCTTCAACCTCGACAGTCGGCGTCTCGCTTCTAAATAGAACATTAACTTTCATCAAATTGATCGTCAACAACTTGTTTACCCTCCATACAGCCCACGCACACCCGGATATAAAGAATGGAGGAAAGCAGATATTCTGGAGAGCGAGATTGGAGACGGCGTAAGAAAAAAGTGATGGATATTAACCAGTATCAATTTCAGTACTGTTACACTGTTACTTAGTGCTGTAGTATCCGGTAAAGGAGTAGAGATATCTTCTAAATTTCGCGCGCGCAATGCACACCTGCATACACCTCATGGGGGGGGGGGGGGGGGGTAGGTATATTTTTGTAATGGTGTCACGGAACGCGTCTCTTTAGCTTCGTTCTACTGAATCCAATCATAATTGAGTCTTATTACTAAACGTGCTCTGATATAACCGAACGATTATAGACATCTAGGAGCTAGACCTACAAAGGTTCGAATGCCGAACATCGTTTATATGATAGAAATACGAAATGTGTATTTCGTACATTGTAATATAACTTCCATTTGCTTTAGTTTACTTGGCATTTATGCTCATACATTAAAACTGAAACACCCTGCCCTGTTTTTAAACTAAATGAAATAAATAAATGTTTTATTTCTATATGTAAAATAAAATGGAAATAAATTTACTATCGGGTGTGTACACACTCTGCGCTTCATTCTGCGAGGCATGGATGAGGCGAAATATCTAGTGAAAAATGTTCTCGAGAGGGTACTTCGCATTATATGCCAGCACCATTCAGAACAGATGAATGAGTCCAAGAGTTTACACAACCAATCTTCGAATGACATTGCATTTTTTTGAAAACGAAAAGAATATGTCATTTGCGTTGTTATGTGTAAATGCGTTTAACATATTATTTATCTTCTGCAAGAAAAACAAGGCATTTTTATTAAAAGAACAATAATAAAAAGAAACATGTAGATCAAGGATTCGAACTCACGTTGGTCCACTTAGAAGACACATCCATTTTACCGCGCGGCTGCCAAGCATATGGCCAAGCCGCAACAGGGCAGGCCATTCCCGCCTTCCCGCGCAAAACACTGTCACTGCTGACTGAGGGGCGTGACGTCACTGAGAATACAACGCAAAAGCGCTTACACGTGAATGTACGTAATGCAATATTGTGATTGCACATTATAAGATAAGATAAGGCGCTGGTGCATGTAAATTCCACAATCCTTCAGATGAAATAAACGAGATGCAGTTGCTTTTGAGCTATTGTAGTTATTGGCTGTGTTTTTTGTCGTAACATTAGAAAAACCATTGCGCTGTTGCTGAAAGCAAACATACTTCGTATAAAACTACGAATGTGATGTTCCATTGTTTGCCTAAAGATCGAGAACTACAGCGCAAGTGGGTTTTACGCTGTAAAAGGGCTGATCCGGTTAATGTGAATAATGCAAGGAGTTGTTCCGATCACTTCCTGCCCGAAAACTATGAACGGGATTTAAAAAACGAGCTGTTAGGTTTGCCGCTGAAAAGAAAATTAAAGGGCGACGCTGTACCGTCACAGAAAATTCCTAATTGGCATGGGGATGTATTTGAGGCGGTAGTAGCAGGTACCAGCAAAACCAATTCGCAGGTAATTATCAGATACATTCCATTTATGTATTTGTTTCTATGTGTACACTGAGTTTATTCGCTCCTTTTTTATAAGAAAAGTTTGATGCGTGGAATAATAATAATAATAATAATAATAATAATAATAATAATAATAATAATAATAATAATAATAATAATAATAATAATAATAATAATAATAATAATAATAATAATAATGATAATGATAATGATGATGATGATGATGATGATGATGATGATGATGATGATGATAATGATGATGATAATGATGATGATAATAATGATGATAATAATAATAATAATAATAATAATAATAATAATAATAATAATAATAATAATAATAATAATAATAATAATAATAATAATAATAATAATAATAATAATAATAATAATAATAATAATAATAATAATAATAATAATAATAATAATAATAATAATAATAAAACTTTTTATTAATAGGCAATATCAGCAAGAGATCGCCGGTGCGAAGTTAGGACCGTGCGAAAGAGGGCGCTGTCTACTATAGTATGTTTATCTCCCCAAAGAAAAAGAATTGGACCCGTCGACCAGCACGGAGGTAGCTCCTGACCACTCTGTTGTTGCTGAAGAGGAAATAATTAGACTAAAGACTCGGATACAAGCCCTGAAGAAAGAAAACAGTGTTTTGAAACGGCAGAACAAGGTACAGAAGTAATATTTTGTAGCTTCCATGGACAAAGTGCTGCGAAGTGTAATGGAGTGATGCAAAACTTAATTTCTATAATAAGTTCCAAGTTTCCCGAAATTCATCACAAAGTGATCTCTCTTAATGTGAGGACAAGAACCTTATTAGAATTAGGCACTTAAATAAAAGAGCGAAGGCAGAAATGATCAGGAAACTTGCAGTAAAGAAAAATCTTCAATGGGTTGCTTCGTCATTTTCTTGAGCTACACTGATTAAGTACATATGAATAGTAACATGTTTTAAACTCTTAATACAACTGCTAGAAAGAACCTTCATTATAATACACAAGTGGGTGTTTATTCCTTCCGATTTTACACGTAGCAGAGCTTAAATAACACATACTGAGGGGCTAGTGTTTAACCCTCGCGGTTGAACTGTATTCTCAGTGACGTCATGCGCGTTAGCCAATGGCAGCGCGACTCTCCGGAATGGCCTACCTGAGTATTCTAGTTGCCTTGAAGCCGCAAAGCATTTCCCTATCTGATGGCAAAGCGAGAAGGCGTATCGGAAAAAATTTGCAATTCAGAAATGTTTACCTCAGCTTATCGCATATACACGGCGAGTCCAGTGTATGTATACAGTCTGATTTTTAAAAGAAGATACGTGAAGGACGTCTGTTTCTCCACGTGGGTAGTGCAATGTAGCCCATCAGATTCCCTTTTTTTATCCTCTCAACACTCGAAGCATAATTAGGGGTTCGAGTTATCTCACGTCAGCAAAAATATGCACAGTTAATCTGTATTAGCCTACTGTAAAACAGAAATAAGTTGTCCACACATTCACTGAGTTGTAGCGTCTTAATATATGAGTTTTTTAATCTAATTTTTACACTATGTAACTAATATTGCATACTTAACGTTGTTGTTGCTATGCATCGTAAGTTGACATTCCCGCACAGTGCGGTAAGTACTTCTCCATAGAAACACATATACGTTATGCACGTTCTAAAATTTAACAATTATCTTCAACTATATTTATTAATATTTCAGCTAATATCTCAACTAATAAAATTCATATTCATATAAATGCACATAATAATGTGCAACACACATAATGGAATCTCGAGAATTGGAAAAACTCGGTGCAAGCGCCTCGTTTTTTCAAATCTTTTCTCGTTCCGTATATACATTAGTATCACAATATACTATTATTAACGACTTTGTTAATTGACATGTTCATATCAACGCCGCCGATATGCCGGAATTTTGACCCACAGGAATTATTTTACGTGCAAGCGTATCTACTGACATGGGACTGTCACTTTTGGATAAAAGAGATAAGCTGTTCATTGATAAGGCGCAAACTCTCGTATTCCTGTTGGGAGAATTCTCTAAGGGAACAGACAAATTCTCTAGCTTAGCTATGCAATGTAACAACCCGGCCGTAAGCTGATCTTTGCCTTGGATCATGATTCCTCGGTCCACCTCTAATCCTACCGCCACTACGTCTTGCTTCCATACAAACGTATTTTAATAGTATCTTAACAAAGTAGGGTAACAATACACAACGCAACTAGGCAAACTCTGTTTCCCGCATACAACTAGCGATAACTGAGCTGAGGAGTATGTGATTCACCCACTTCACCAGTGTAAGCAATCGGGCAACCTTTGTTTACGTTACCACAGCAACGACCTTCCCTTCTTACCCTTCGCGTCCTTTGCCTGATGACCTTCACGTATCTTCTTTTAAAAATCAGAGTGTAGTCTGCTCAGATATAATCATGTCTTCTGGACAGTAATGTGTCATACATCGGCAGGCGCGAGAAAACATATCATATAGACACACGCAGCTTCCAATCGCTCTATTTATGTTTCGTAACTTACTGTACAGCAACTTACTAATATTTCACTCTTCTAATCGACCAGGTAAGACCCGATAAGGAACGATCACAGCGCTGATCACCTGAAGGTCAGTACGCCTCAACGTTCTGTCGAGTTATAACTTTTAAATGAAGCCGGAGAGGTATTTAAGGTATATTGTGAATGCAGCGTCATCGAACGCCCCCGATGATTTCCGAATCGAACTTTGTTTCTGGTAGCTGCTGCTTTTTTTACATCCTATGAATGTATATTGATAATAACCTGAAGTTATTAGTTATCAGCTTGAAGCTTTTGATGTCGATTTGCTGTACTTAGACGTCTAAATGGCATTCGTAATAGAGAATGGCCAATGACGGGAAATGATTTTGAGAAGCTAACAGAAGATTTTCTGCGGAGGTATAGACTGTTGAAATAAATTGTTAAAAAGCCTACTGAGGAATTTCAAGGAAAGTTAGAACGTTCAGATCTCGCCTTTGCTTAAAGTATTAATAACCTTGCGATTTCACTGAATTCACGGTCCACCTCCGTCTTGAAACGTTGAAGGTTCTCGTCACTTCTATCCTTTGCACCTCCTTTTAAATTTACATAATATTGACGAAGTTGCTTCGTACTTCTGGTTGTGACATGAGCTTTCGAATTAAACTCATTTACAGTTTTTTCCCACGTTACATCTTTCTCTTTCACCGCATTTGTTTTCTCATTTTCCTCAATATATTTATATTTAGCTACTAATTCAAGTAGAAAAATTTGCCCCACGGCTTCTCTTCTGATTTTCTTTACCCGCGGGTTTTTCAGCTGTGTACGCGAGAATAAAAATAAAAGCGCATGGCAGTACGTTCAGAAAATAATAAAATTCATCCACACCCTTCTTTATCTGTAATATTTACAAGTCTCTCAGCGTCAACACGTATTTGTTAACATTTTCAGAAAACAAGTTTGTGACATGCAAGAATTGTAATAGATTTGTTAACGCTGTGACAATTGTTACATTTGTTAATGTTGATTGTAACATGCGTTGGTGACATCGGGCATTAGAGTTACTGTCTCGTATAAAAGTCACACCTGTCAATTTGTTCCTATTTTCTTTCTTCTGGGCTGCAAAGCTCTGGAATTATATATTGCTTCTCGCACTTGTCCTGGATAAAACTCTTATTTATAACCTGATTGCAATTATTGCACCTGTAGTGAATGTACTTCAAATGATACACTCTTCCTCGAAGCATGTAAGACGGACACATTATTGCTGTTGCTGATAATTATTTCCGATGCTCGCTTAGTCGAGTAATGTCATAGCTGTGTGAAGCGTATGCAAGTTTAGTTATCCAGCTACTCTAATGATGTCATAACTTCAATGTTAACAAAAATGACAAATAATTGCGAAACGAGCCACTTAGGTAAGAAAGCGAAGGTTATAAACTTGTAATATAGTTGCTATTCTATTCAAGTGCTCCAGTTGAACTTGCCCTTACCCTTATCCTCTGATATAACGGAAATTTATTTTATGCTGGTAAGCTTTCAAGTACTAAAATTGCAGTGTTTCGATTTATATTTAGAAAGGTTTAAACAATTATAAATTTATAAAAAACAAACATAATTGTGTAAAAATATATGTAATTTTGTGATTGGCCGTAGTAATAATTGCATTACGCAATGCAGTGACGTAGTAGTAAATCGGCCAATCATATAAAAGTAATATATGGGTAGCGATAGTAACGAAGGATTAAATAATCTTGGTGTAGAAACCGAAAGAAAATTCCTCTTTTTTCCTCAAACGCCGAAGAGATCGGACACTTTTTAAATTACTCGAAAATATTTAAGTGTTAGTTCAGTTTGAAGTATTAGATTGATTCCGATCACAGTATAAATTTTTGTGATAAGAGTTGTAATGGATTTGGTGTTAAAAAACAAACAAAAGATTGCTTTCGTATAGAAACTCAAATTAAAAATCTTAATGATTTCTTCACTCGTTACCACCCTTGTAACTTAGAGTTTTCATTGCTCCTAAGTAAGAATATAACAGAAGAATATTAAAAGCTAGCCGAAGCATAATTAAGAATTTTCCTGATAACTTCGGGGAACATCTTCATCAAGTCATAATATTTTGGACGAAGGTGAGATCGACGAAGTAAGACCATCGACGGGAAACGAGATACGAGCACGAATCTTGCTATATATGTTGCCGCAGCTTTGGAGCATCGAAACCCACAACTACGGAGGAATCCTGCTACATATGTTGCCACAAAGTGGGGTTCATAGCATCTTCAACATCGCAACATTCCTCCAGCACCAAAAACTTCTGTTTCAACATGATTTTCACAACGCAGGGCTTATAGTTCGTCGTCTTCATCGCATGTGTAGCAGAACAGGTATCCTGCTACATATGGCGCCCAACGTGGGGCTCATAGCATCTCCAATCATAGCATGTATAACAGAATAGGGATCCTGCTACAAGTGTAATATCTCATTTGCCTTTATACATACATCCACTTCTATACTTGTACACCTTGCAATCGGTATGCTAAAGATAGCAGAAGTTAACCTTCGTAATGAAGCAAATAACACATTGTTAATAAGTGACTAAAAATAACATTGACTGGAATCTCCGCCATTCTGTAGAGTTTCCCCCATATCTTCACGCATAGAGTTTTAGCTTGAAATTCTGTTTGGATGCTTAACTGAGTGCTGCTCTTTTATTTCGGTAAGTTGCGTCCTGTGTTGACGGTAGCCTGTCTTCCATACAGTTTGTAGGCCCACTCTCGTATTTGGATGGGCATTTATTCAGAATTTCCTCTAACCCAAGGAGAGGAATTTCGTATGACTATTAGGATCATTGATTCCGGGCGCAATAGCCATTACTTGACTTCATTTTTTGTATATGAAGACTTAAGTAACCATAATTTGCTGTTATATATAAATACGCTTAAACCTAATATTAATAGAACCATAATCTTTCTCCTGCTATTCCTTAACTCTGGAGCATTACTTGTCTTGCTCTCTCACTCATGTTATGATCCTTTTGTTTCTTATTCTCTCACTTTCTTCGCAATCTTTCATCTCTCTCTCTCTCTCTCTCTCTCTCTCTCTCTCTCTCTCTCTCTCTCTCTCTCTCTCTCTCTCCCGTCGGAATGGGTAGCCCTGTTAGTTGGGTGTTGGTCAACTGATCCCTTTAAACCCGACCCAAAAGATGGTTTTTAAATGTGCTTAGAAGCGAGTGCCCCATATCAATAGATTTAGTGGCATATAAAGTAACTCCTGCGGGAGTAAATACTGGCACACTGGTGGCACTGAATATTCCTGTCAATTGACACTCTTTCCGCAATATACCTTCATTTATCTCCTTTATTTATTTTTTCCGTCTCATTAGAAACATACCTCCTAGTAGGTAAAGTAAGATCTCACTGCGTAGCGTGGTGGTGACGCGTCTGACTCACGTTCAAGAGGTTCGGAGTTCGAATCCCGCTCAGGATGAGTTATCTAAGTAAGGATTTTGTGAATGTGCATGTGGGGTAACTTTAAGCTGTAGAAGCCTGGCCTCATTTGAGCATCATTTTATTCTTCGTTCGATATTACTTATGTTGGACTAAGTGGTACCGAGATAATGTTTATTGTTTATTTTGGTTTTGGCTCGAGATTTTCGACCTCCTGCACTTCAGTCCAAAAGGCTTATCGTGCAAGCTCGATGGAAAACGTGCCCTGATCGTTCCATATAGGTTATTCCCTGTAAAAGTTTTCCTATTTTTGTGCCAACATCAGAATACTTTCCTAGGTCTTCCCTTTTGCACTGTCCACAGAAAAGATCATCTTTTTGGAGTGCCACTTTATTTAGATTTTTCTGAAATTACCATGCAATTGCCTTCCTAAGTAGGATGCATATTAAATTTCATAGCAATCGATTATATGCACATTCACATATACACATTTTATTCTTCGTCTGATATGACTTAGCTTTGAAGGAAGTAAATTAAATAATAAATAAAAAAAAAAACCGAACACACACAGACACACACGTACACATTTTAAAAATATAATACTCTTACCAAAATAGCGCATAGTATACACCCGTATCTAGATCCATCCTAAATTGAAAAGTGTGTGGAAATACGAGGGTTGTTCAATAAAGAGTGATCACAATTTTATTTTTGACAACGTACCTTTACTCATCCTCATAATTTTGACAGTCCTTCTCAAAATAGTCTCCCCTGAGTGTGATGCACTTGTCCCAGCGTTTCTGCTAGTCTTCAAGAACATGCTGGAAACCATTTTTGATAGATCCTTCAAAATCGCCCCCGCAGCCTTCACTACTGCTTCTGATGAGAGATAATGTCTCCCACGAAGGCGTTTCTTCAGGTTACGGAATAGAAAAAAGTCACATGGGGCTAAATCCGGACTATATGGGGGTGAGGGATGCACCTCACGATGATTTTTGCAAGATATTCAGCAAAAACATTGGCAATATGCGGCCGTGGATAATCGTGATGCAGGATCCAGCCTGCTTCATGGAAATGTGGTCTTTTGCGTCTGATATGGACCTGCAATGTTTCAGGACATCCCAGTAGTATTGTCCAGTTACATATGTGTGTGCAGGTAGAACATGCTGATAAACCATTCCATGAATATCAAAGAATGAGATGACCATAACTTTCCCAGCAGAAGCAACCACTTTTGCTTTTTGGGGGGTTGGTGATGAAGGAAATTTCCACACTGGACTTTGCTGTTTGCTCTCAGGATCAAAATGATGAGGCCAAGTGTCATCAGCAGTGATTACGTTTGAAAGAAACTCCGGATCTTCCTCTAACATCAATTTTAACTGTATGTAACCTCCATGACAGCGATAGGCGATACTGAACATGTGTGAACTTGCCTGGTTCTCACAGGTGGGAACCAGGAGTACCAACAATGAAACTACTACGGCATGTTTGTTTCACATTAAGCTAACAGAATATAAGACTGAATTTCAGTGCGAAAAATTATGACCGTAAAAAATTATGATCATTCTTTATTGAACAGCGCTCGTATTAATCTATAATTGTATTTAATAATAGGTTCAGATCTTTTTAATCTATTCCTCGTTAAGAGCCGAGCTTAAAAGCATTTAACTACGATGTCAGACCGGTTTGAAATTGTTAATGATTCCAAATTTTAAACTGCACAACTCCAAAGCAAACAATGGGGGAATTGCTGGAATTCTTTTACATATACCTCCTGTCGCACGGAGAACATCTGTCAGCAGCTGCATATGCAAATGGTATGTACGCCCGGTGCGTGGACAGCAAGGTAAGTGGCCTACTGCAGGTTGATGATTTTGTCTGGGCGTGAACTGTGGGCCGGGCGATCCCCAAACATCTAGACGGTTTGTGGGACACATACACACAAACTGTCCTTGTCTTCCCATTACACAGTTGGCTCCCACTTGATGAAGGTTAATATATGAGTCCTTGGAAAACTTAGGTTCAAACGTGGGCGACTTCTGCTACTTATTGAATATAACTAAGTTGTTACCAAGTATTTGGAACTGCTCTAATGGGACAAATACTTTGGTGGTCCGAATTTAATGAGGATTACGGGCTATATGTCGCATTGGCATTTGAATCGCTGTCACCTCAGATCAAACGTAGATGTCAGCTTTTTACCTCCTGTGTTTGTCATTTCGTATAGATCTGCATTCTCTGTACTAATTAAGTATCGCTATTTTTCCAGGATTGATATTTTGCGGCTCGTTGAATAAAGTGTAAGGTATCTTTCATAAAGCTATTAACAGTCAAATTCCCAAGAACATGATAATTTTCACTCTCTGCAAGTACTACTTTGAAAAATGTTTATTTTCATTAAAGTTGACTTAAATGACTTCCCAAAACCGAAGCCAGGATATGAAAAAAATAAGAAATGTTATGAACACTAAATTGAGATAGCCAACTTACCGGAGACGAGCATCTTGGGAAAATGCAGCACTTGCTGGGAGCGGAGAGTTAAGGAGGCTTTGGCCATTTCCTCTGAGAGGAGCACGCTTAATCGTGATGCTGGATTTCAGTTCAACTCCTCTTGGAAACTGGCCTTAAAATTGAAATCAATCGGCTTAAGAAGCACAGGTCTATAGAGCTTGATCTTCAAATTAAGTAGTTACTATTCTATGACCTAATTAGTTTTCTATACTCACTCCATCTCTTGATCTAGTATTTAATTTACTGCAGTCTTTTGTTCAGGGATGCGAGTATTGGTAGTATTTGGTCGTCCCAATGTACATCATAATCATCGTATAATTTTCCATGATATTAATAATTATACGGGGGCTGTTCAATAAAGAATGATCATAATTTTTTACGGTCATAATTTTACGCACTAAAATTCAATCTTATTATGTTCTGTTAGCTTAATGTGAAACAAACACGTCGTGATAGTTTCATTGTTGGTATTCCTGGTTCCCGCTTGTGAGAACCAGGCAAGTTCAGATATGTTCTGTATCGCCTACCGCTGCAATGGAGGTAACATGGCAGTTAAAGTTTATGTTAGCGGAAGATCCGGAGTTTCTTTCAAACGTAATCACTGTTGATGAAACTTGGTTACATCATTTTGATCCTGAGAGCAAACAGCAAAGCTCAGTGTGAATATCTCCTTCATCACCAACCCAAAAAAAGCAAAAGTGGTTCCTTATGCTGGGAAAGTTATGATCATCTCATTCTTTGATATTCATGGAGTGGTATATCAGCATGTTGTACCTGCACACAAATCAGTAACTGGATAATACTACAGGGATGTACTGAAAACATTTCAAGTCCATATCAGGCCAAAAGGCCACATTTCCGTGCAGCAAGCTGAATGCTGCACCACGATAATGCGCGGCCGCATATTGCCAATGTTGCTGAATATCTTGCAAAAATAAACGTGAAGTACATCCCTCACCCTCCCTATAGTCCGGATTTAGCCCCATGTAACTTTTTTCTATTCCTTAACTTTAAGAAACGCCTTCGTGGGAGGTATCCATCATGAGAAGCAGTGGTGAAGTCTGCGGAGGCGATTTTGAAGGATCTCTCAAAAAATGGTTTCCAGCATGTCTTTGAAGTCTGGCTGAAACGCTGGGACAAGCGTCGCATTCAGGGGAGACTATTTTGGGAAGGACCATCAAAATTATGAGAATGAGTACAGGTACGTTGTCAACAAAAAAATTGTGATCATTCTTTATTGAACAGCCCTCGTATTTTCCGTGATCAAATACCAATTTGGCGTGTATCGAAGAAGCTCATTAGCAGGATTAAAGTTAATTGGCTGGAAAGTTTTTAGTGATCGTTGTCATTTATTCTAACTTCGAAGCGGGGACGGTTTGTATTTCTTGGGGCACAGACATTGTAATTATGAGTGTTCAACCCAACGTATTTGCATCAGAGCGTTACTTCTGGAACTCACGAAAGTGTGTTCTCCCATGTGATTCATTTTAATTGAGATAAACATTTGCAGAAAAGCTGCATTGAACGTTTCTTTACAGACTCAAAGGAAACAGTGATGGATGTATATGGGATTTTAAAAGAATAGTCACGTAAAAATGTATTTGCATTAAATTGTGATTTTTAGTGAGTTACACTTTTTGTGAAGTTTCTATTTTCGTCTATTGCTGAACGTATGCCAGTTATGTAAAATTGAACAAAACGCCTTCGAAATGTACTAAGCTGTTTCCATAAAATTTAATATTTACTTATTATTTTTGTTATGCTCTCTACATTCTTCACTACTTACGTTAGTACTGCATGTTTTTCACAATTATTGTGTTTTTAATACACTTATTTTGATTTTTTTTTCAGCACTTGAAAGTCTATAGAGTTTATATATTTTGTAAATGATATTAAATGTCTTTTAATTTGGACGGTTGTGAATTGGTCAGTTATCTATTCTAAGAACACTATTTATTGGTTTCTCTTGCACTGTTCACCGCAATAAACTGGAATAGTACCACGGTCCACCGTTTGCGTTCCTCTCCTGCATGAACACTGGGGCCTATGCCCGCCTCGGTAGCGTAGATTGTAGCGTGTCTGCCTCACGTTCAAGAGGTCCCAAGTTCGAATCTCGGTCAGGGTGAGTTACCTGGATAAGGTTTTTTCCGGAGTTTTTCCTTATCCTGATAGACGAATGCCGGGTAATTCTAAGCTCCATTGACATGGACCCCGGACTCATTTGAACATCATTTCACCCATTTCATTTATCGTCATGACTTAACTTTGGAGGACGAAATTGCAAAAAAAAAAAAAAAAAAAAAAAAATCGGGCCTAATAACGATCTTGAGTAGGTAGAGATATGTGATAATATTTGCGGGTCTTGTGACCAGTGAACTTATTATTATTATTGTTATTATTAGTAGTAGTAATCATATATATGCTAATTAAGATTATTGGATCTATATTTCAGAAATACAGCAAATTGTATGGTATTTATCAGGTTTTGTTTTCGAGTTATGCTGCCTTACACACATACGCAAACCCAAACACATACACACACAGGACATTGTTCTGAAAGAGATTTTTAATGTAAGGAGTCTCAAAGCTTTTATTTCTGGTGAAATGTTGGTATCATATTTTTTAGTGAAAAACGTACTGTCTTCGTGGAAGAGAAAGTAATATCTCACAAGACTGCTATAATGGAAAGAAAGGAAGTATATGTCGATCGTCAAGTTATATTTAAATGATTCCATCACTTATTTTATGGTTATGTTCAGACTTCCTTCTAGAGAAACTTCATCCTTTGTTCATCCTCCATGTTCTGCCGGATTACCAGCATTGCTTAAAGGATTCTGTTGTGACGTATTCAGATTGCAGCCTTGATGCTATGCTGCCGAAGTTACTGCCATTGAAGAATATTCTGTATGGTGAAAAAGCTGGAACTTTAAATCAATATTAGAACACTGTCTGACAAACAGATATTGTGTGCCTATGATCAGAGTACCGCATACAAATAAGGTACTGGCATGCACCTGACCTTGAACACTTGAGAACCGTCTCTGATGTCATTATTCACTTCAGTCTATTTCAGTTCCCTTGTTTTTAGGGATTCTAGTCATTGTTGCCTCTAAACATGTATATAGGAATAGGTGATGTTGCCCGTGGTGTGACGATTTATTCCTAGACTTGGTTTCCCCTTGCGAGATGAACTTGTGTTTCTTTGGAAACATTTTAAAGTTAAGACATTTATATCAGGAGTAAATAAAAATGTTTAAGGGATTATAAAGAACACAAAATAAATACATTGAATTTATAAAAACACTGAAAAAGTATTATGCAAAGCATGGCTGAACAACCAACATTACATGTTTTCTAATTATGATTTAGCATCAATACAGTTGCATGACTTCCGTGTTGTTGCATACGAGGTACTTTCGCGTTATTTACTGAGAAAGTTTCATTGGGAAGAAATAATAGCAGTTCAATTAACGTCAAAATAACGTTGTATATTCTCAGTAACCAACATGTGCATATCACTAAGAAAACACAAGAAAGTTTAAACGAAATGAACATGTTATTAGTCCATAATCTGTCACTGAGAAATCAACGACTATTGTGCCCGCCTCGGTAGCGTAGTTAGTTACGTGTCTGCCTTACGTTCAAGAGGTCCTGTGTTCGAATCTCGGTCAAGGTGAGTTACCTGAATAAGGTTCTTTCCGGGGTTTTCCCTTATATTTAAAGCGGAATGTCGGGTAACTGTAAGCTCCATGGACCCTGGACTCATTTGAGCATGATTTCACTTAATTCATTCACCGTCCGATATGACTTAACGTTGAAGGACGTAAATCAGAACAACAACAACAACAAAAAAGAATGTTGTTATTCTTAATTGTTTCTTTGTTATTTTTTGAGGCCGTGAAAATTAATTATATCCATGCTAACAATCTTCAAGGTACGTTTATCGTTAACAGAGATGGTCTTGCTAATTTTTGGAGGCATTACAGAAAATCAAATTCTTGTGGGGATATTTCGAATTCTAAGGTAGATGATAACTTTTGCCTTCTGTCAAATGTTATCTCTGACAAATTTGATCGAAATCAATGTAGTGGTATAGATTGCTCGCTTTGCAGACACACAGATTAAAATATAACCCATTTTGAAATGCATCATAAACAAATGCATGGGTACAAAATAAATGAGTAGTTTACACCTGGATCACACATTCTGGGGAACAATGCAACAAATAATATACATGTTCATTGGCATGATGAAAAGTAACAGCTGAAGCTAGTTAGAACTGCATTATTGATCGACTTACATAAAAATTGTCAAATTATGCCCGATTTCACCAACAGATGTTAAAATCGATGTTAACAAATGTAGCGTAACAATTGTCACAGCGCTAACAAAGATGTTAAATTTCTTGCATTTCACCAATCTGTTTTCTGAACAACGTGTTAACGCCAAGAGACTTAATGTTAAATCTATAGAAGGCTATGGATGAGACGTATTATTTTCTGAACGTACTGCGATGCACTTTTGTTTTTATTTTCGTCTGCACACAACTGTAAAAATTGCGGGTGAACAAAATCGTAAAAGAAGCAGTGACAAATTTCTCATTGATGGAGAAAGGATTGTTAATTGAATTGGTGACGAAGTATAAGGATATAAGAGGACGGATGCGGTGAGTGTAAAAGAGAAAATATGTCACGTGGGAAAATATTGGGAACCAATTTAATTCGAATGCATATGTCACTACTAGAAGCACGAAGCAACTGCGTCAGTATTATGCAAATTTAAAACGAGGTGCAATGGAGGACAGAAGTGACGAATGACTAGAACGTTTCAAGAAGGGGGTGTACAGTGTAATATCCACAGAAATCAGTGAATTATAAAATCTCAAAGGTATTAATACTTGAAGCAAAGGCGAGATCGGCATATTCCTTTCAATGCATGTTCTAACGTAAGTATTATATAAATTTAAAGCGAGGTGCGAAGGTAAGAAGTGAGAGTGACTTGAACATTTCAAGACGGGAGGTGGACAGTGTATTTATCCACCGAATTCAGTGAATTATAAAATTGCAAGGTTATTAATACTTGAAGCAAAGGCGAGATCGGCATATTCCTTTCGATGCATGTTCTAACCTCTCTTGTACTTCCGCAGTAACCTTCATAGCAACTTGTTTCGACAGTCTCTACCTATGTAGAACATTTTCTTCTGATAACTCATCATTTCTCCTCATAGGCCGTACTCTGTTACGAATGGTATTTAGACGATCTTAAATTTAGCAAATCGACCTCAAAAGCTGCGTTCACGGCCACCATCTTGACTATTTACATTTGTTTAGGACTTAACAACAGAAATTTGGCTTGTTAGTTTAACAAGAGATTTAACACGAGTATGAAGCTAACCTTGTTGGTGGAATGCAATTTTTGTTATAGCTATTGCTAAACTCGTGTTAAGTTTTAACATCTGGTTGTGAAATCGGCCATTAGTATTGTACAGTGACAAGTAGAAGACCGCTAGATATAAAATACGCTTTATTGTATCAATTTTCTATGGTCATATCGTGGGCTTTTTTTTTTTTTTTTTTTTGAAGAAGGTTGATATTAGTATCTGGTTGAACTCTAGGATATCGTTGGCTTTTTATTCATTTCATCTTGACTTTGTTTATAATTCTAATGAAAGTTGTACCTATCCAGCAGGGAATAAAACTCGGAATCTCAGGTTTGAGAAGCCAGTATAACCTGTTGCTGTACACACAGCTTACCAGCTGCATTCTGATGCCGTTTTTCTTCTCGAAGGAAGTTCTTGGTTGTTTACACATTTTCTCCTCCCACTCTCTAGCTTTCAGACATCGCCGTACTTTTGGTTTAAAAGTTTTTAAAAGGTAACAGAGCTGTATACAATTATTTTCGCAGTATTTGTGGCGCAAATGCAGAATATCGCAATCCGCGCCGTGGCTCAGTGGGTAGACCGCTTGGCTCTCAGCAAGGCGGCCCGGGTTCGATCCCAGGCGACTGCAAAGTGAGATTTGTGATGGTCAATACGGCGCTGGGGCGTGTTTTCTCCGGGATCTCCGGTTTCCCCCGCCATCTCATTCCACCGCTGCTCCATGTTCATCTCATGTATCATCAGTGTCACCGCCTGCGGTGCCGTACGTAGTAAAAGCGGGCGTTAAACACTACACATTTCGATAGTAAGAAGTCTCAAAGTGGCTCACTCTACTGTGCTAGAAATTTCATACTCTTCTCGAGGATTCAAAACAATCGAGGAAATAGTGAACTATGACTGCACTTTAAATAAACGACAAAGTATTGAACATGCAAATCAATAACAGTGTTTATCTCGAAAATAGTTGATGCTACAGAAAAAGTTATTTGATATGTTGTGTTCTAAAGAGATCTACATTTTTGCTTTGTATGTTTTTGTCTACCTGTTAAGGTTTGCTAGATAAAAAAATGGAGCAAACTCCTTTCGAATGATGAGGCTCCATTTCGAGATTTTCCAACATTTCGTAAAAGCTTCCATGTAAAGGAAAGGTTGCAGTGGAGGGATTTTCTTGAAAACTTTGTGTCGTATGTTTAAAGATACTGAACGGTTTTGTTATAAATTAGGTATTCCATTTTCAATTTATGCTATTCAGACAGGCGCACACACCAGTCTTTTTCTATATTATATTATTTATAAGTTGGCTCAAAACATGTATTTTCGGAAAATACCTATATAACTTTTTTCATTAGAAATAGACTTCAAACCGCCGTATGGTTAAGAAAGCACCCATAATGCTGTCTGCTTCTCAGTGAATTTCGTATTGATTGGGGGAAGAGCTGTGAAAGATACTTTTAACATATTCTTCCTTATAACGGAAATAAAAGCAGGTTATCTTATGTTTTCTATGGATAAATGCATATTTCCCTAAAGTGCTTGACAGCCTTTTAAGAACTAACCATTGGAGTTAACCCACTTTAAGCATCCACAATTGCTTTTGTTCTGAATTAACACAGAACTACATATCCTTCTGTTGCAGTTCTATTAAGTTAATATACAAGTTATCACAATGTAAACAAATATACATCTGACATTGTTGTGATGTCCAAATCTATAGAGTTAGTTTCGACCATTGTAGGAGTTCGAATATTTTGCTTGTCCACCCATCCTTCAAATATTAAGGCTATTGATGCTGGACCATCACGTTTACCTGGTATTTGTTGGTAGATGCAGTGTGCCGTGCGATCCCACCAACTTGAGTTTTTCTGTTCTTACTGAGTCATCCGAAAACTATGTTGACGAGCGATGAATCTAGGTCCAGCATTCCTAAAGAAGAAAAAGAAAAGTGTTCTGTCACTCTGCCCTAAAGTTTTGATGCTCCTTGGAGCCGACCATGATAAATTGTCCCTTAATCTTCATAAGCCGAGAGAACGGCGATGTTTCTTGAACTCAGTTAAAATATTTGTAGTTTCTGACATTTTCGATACCGTTTGCAGCAATGTTTTGATAAAACGATTAATTCAGGTGTGAATAAAGGTAACTCAAATCAGCTGATTGTTCTGATTATGGTGCTACACCAAACCAGATTTTAACATTGTCTTAATCGAAAATGTTAACACCACAGGGTTGAAACAGTCCACTGTAGCTTTGTGCTGTAATTGAAACGTTAAGTGTTTAATGTTTTATAGGGGCAGAAAGAGGATATTAAATTACGGTAAGGTCTAAAACGAGTTAAACGAGTGTTTTACAGTATAAAATGATAGCTTAAACAGAAGTGTTTGAAAGGATACGATAGCAGAATCAAAAGTTGTCAGTTTACGCGAATCTTCAATTAGCCATTTACTAAACTGCGAGTAAAGGTTATAAGTCATAGGCAATAGGTATAGAAGCTATTTTGTTTTTACCCTTGAGCACTAGAAGCAATCCGTTACTCTTTGTGTAAAACCAAATATTGCCGAGTAGTGCAGTTACATAATAAGTTATGCACACGTCATCCGTATTACAGAGATATGCCATTCATTTAAGGAGTATAAATCTTCTGAGGATGTGGAGTATGCCAAATATCCGAACATTATCCACAATATATTTCGCCAACGGATATTTTGGGAAACATGTTTACATACGTAATGTTTCAACTTTTGGGTTGTGCTATTAAATATCAGGCACCGCTAGCTAAATGCACATATTTGCGAAATCAGAGATTGCGAGATTGTACGGATCTTCCTTGGGAGAACTTAGGTCATGTCCAGACGAAAATTTTATGGAGCACACGATTTCCATTTAGCGTAAACTTACTCTGCATCAAATTGAGGTACCCTTA